>JADIOY010000194.1:0-19867 GCA_018344475.1 Xiuguozyma silvatica | reverse complement strand
AAAACACTACTCGCAGCATTTCCCGACACCTTCTAGGCTTGCCCAGAGCCTCCAAGACTTGTCTAAAGCTTCCAAGACTTGTCCAGACCTTTCCAGACCTGTCCAGACCTGTCCAGACCTGTCTAGATCCGCCCAGCCTGCCCTTCCCACCAGGACTTTAAAAGCCAGCCGTGGGACATTTCTTTTTTTACACGAACTGTCTGCGCAAGCGCGAAAAAAAAAAGAAAGTGAAATACTACCCGGCTCAGCCAGCCTGGTGCCATGCTTATCTTTGGCATGTCGAGATAAGCTCGAAGCAGGACTACAACTAGATTTTCCGTCTGGCCGTGTGCTTACCGTAACCCTCCGTAGTGACCCGGCGTTGCCTGCTAGTAGACCAGTCCTGTCCCGGGGGGTTTGGCGTCGGGAATCTCAGGAACTACCCCAGGTCCCAGATCCCAGCTACCCTAGAGATACCACCGGCCCGACCGGGTGTGGATCGAGGGTGTGCTAGCGTCTCGAGACCGAATTCGGCACCAATACGGGTGGGTCTGGAAAAAACGGGGCAGGGGATTTTGGCACGGGCATCGGCAAATTACTGTGGTTACCTCGACCTTCTTCTTCTGAGGTTATGTGTGACTAGTGACTAACTATGGTAGGCTTGTCGGCGTAACTGTTCTGGGCTAGTCAACCCGCAACTCCAGCAGTTCTGGAGTTCTCGTTGTCCCGCATAGGTAATGGTTAGTTATACATTGCTTTCTTATGGTCTGCCATCTGGTCAGAACTACACCCGCTCCCTGGCGTACGGCTTGAAGTGGTGTCTCTGCCTTGAGCGGCCGTGCTTCTTCTCGCCGGCCTTCTTCTCCTGCTCCTCGCGGCGCTTCTGTTTCTCCTCCTCCTTCTTCTCGGCAGCGCTCTTGTAGCCGAGCTCGTGAGCCAGCGCAGAGCCAACGGCCACGCCGAACCTGTTGACGCGCTTGATCGTCGTCTTGAGCTGCTGCACGTCGTCCTCGAGCTTGAACCGCTCGGCGCGCGCGAGCTTGAGTGCAAGCAGCTTCAGGGCAGCGCTCTTGAGCTCCTCGGGCGTGAGCACCGGCTCTGGGACAGGCTCTGGCTCGGCAGCGGCCTCTGGGGCCTCTGGGGCAGGAGCAGACTCGGTGGCCTCAGTAGCGGCCTCAACGGCAGGAGCGGACTCGGCGGCCTCAACAGCTGGAGCAGCTGGAGTAGCTGGCACAGCTGGAGTAGCTGGCACAGCTGGAGTGGCTGGCACAGCCTTCTTTTCGGTGTCCTCCTCCTTCTCGAACTCGGCGTCGATCTTGTCGGACTCTTCGAGACGAGCGATCAGGTCGGCTTTAACGCCGCCGATCGGCAAGCCGCGGGACTTCAGCATCTCCTTCAATTGCGGCACGGTGTGCGAGCTGTACGAGGCCATGGCTGTAGTTCGATGGTTACGTGTAGTACGGTGAAAAGTTTGTGGGCTTTTTTCCGCGCGGGCATTTTTCATTTTCTGTGGAGTTTTCGCGCCGACAGTTTTTCGGGCCTGGAAAATTGAGCGAAAAAGCGCAGCTTCACAGTGTGAAAAATTTAGCCAAAGTATACTAACTAAGTGTTGCGCAAGATGGCCACGCTCGAACCGACCCACGTCTGCTACTGCGGCGTTTGCACGCTGCCAGCTGAATACTGCGAATTCGGAAAGCGTTTCAAGAAGTGCAAGAAGTGGCTCGAGGACAACGAGCCCGCCGAGTATGCCCGCCTGTACGCCAACGAGGGTGCCCCAGTGGAGTCGTCGATCTCTGAGGAGAGAGAGGCCAAGATCTCCGAGAGTCTCGCCAAGATGCAGCTCAAGGAGGAGAGAAAGCAGGAGCGTGAGCTTGAGAAGCTCAAGCAGGAGAAGATTCTGATCAAGCGGATCCCAAGAACGAAGCACAAGAACATTATCGCCATCTCGAACCTCGACCAGTTCGACCTCGACATGAAGAAGCTCGCCAAGACCTTTGCTTCCAAGTTTGCCACGGGCTCCTCCGTGTCCAAGAACGTCGAGAAGAGGGACGAGATCGTCATCCAGGGCGACGTCGGCGAGGAGGTCGAGGAGTACCTGCAGAAGATGCTTGCGGAGAAGGGCCTGCCAAACGTCAAGATCGAGATCGTCAACGAGAAGAAGAGCTACGCCAAGAAGCGCTAGGGAGTTATACAGTAATAGAAATGATATGGGTAGAGCAATAGAGAGGCTAGCTAGCCGGCCAGCTAGCCGGCCAGCAATCCCTGAAAATTTTCTTACCCGATTGGGGAACGTGACCGGTGGGTGCTACTGCTGTCAATGCAAGCAAGATCCAGGGAGATCTCGCAGGATATGCACCAACCTATCCACTCAAGTGTGATGAGACCTGACAATATCCCCCCAATTATACGACTAAGTTCATACCTCCCTCAAAGACCGCACAGGACACCCCCCCTCTCTCTCGCATCCCCCCTACCGGTCCCATCCCCTCCCTTCCCCTAAATTACACACCCCAAACTCCACAGAAATTTACCCTTTCTAGACCCACCTCTCTTCTTCTTTCGCCAAGATGTCCTTCTTCGATGTGCTCGCCAGAGGCGACGACTGCATCCGCGACATGGACGGACGCACGTCGTATCTGAAGAACATGGTCTCTCACTTGACCTGCGGCCTCGTAGTCGCCGGATCGAAGGCCATCGTCAAGACCCTCTATAACGTCGATGTTAAGGGCCTTGATAACGTCGAGAACGCCCTCACCGACGCCCGCCAGCAGAACCGCGGCTTCATCACGTACATGAACCACATGTCTGTCTGCGACGACCCCTTCATCTGGGCCTGCCTCCCGTGGCGCTTCTACCGCCACCTCGACGACATCCGCTGGGGAGTCGCCGCCTCGAACGTTTGCTTCACCAACATCGTCTGCCAGCGCTTCTTCTCGCTCGGCAAGATCCTGCCCTGCGACCGTTTCGGTAGAGGCCCATTTCAGGCCGGACTGGATGCCTGTGTACGCATCCTGTCTCCCGATGAGACCTTGGATGCCTCCCACTTCTTCCTCCCCGATGAAACCAAGGCCGCAAACACCACCATCCAGTCTTGCATCCCGGCAGGCTTCCCATCCAGGGACAACTTCCTTTCCGAAAAGTACATCTCGCCCGTGCTCCGCAACAAGACCTCATGGGTGCACATCTTCCCCGAGGGATTCGTCTGCCAGCTGCAACCCCCGTTCAACAACTCGATGCGTTTCTTCCACTGGGGAATTGCCCGGCTCATCCTCGAGCCCACGGTGGCTCCAGTCGTCGTTCCAATCTACTCGAACGGCTTCGAGAAGATTAAGCCAGAGAAGGTCCAGGATTCCTTCTGGGACTTCTTCAAGTTTGATAACTGGGGCACCACGGTCAAGGTCAACTTCGGCCAACGCATAGACGATGAGGTCATCGAGGCCTGGAGAGACGAATGGAAGCAGCTCTGCAACAAGTACCCGGACGAGCAGAACCCTGCCAAGATGTCCGAGGAGCTCATGTTCGGGGACGAGGCCAAGGCCCTCCGAAGCAAGGTCGCCGGATACCTGCGTGAGGTTTCCTCGAAACTGCGCGAGGAGAATGGCCTTGGTAAGGAGGACCCACGGTTCAAGGACGTCAAGTGGTGGGAGGACTACACGCGCAGCGAGGGCCGCTCGGATCCAGAGGTCAAGTTCGTCGGCCTCAACTGGGCCAACCAGAAGTACCAGAGCAACGTCAAGGTCTACGACCAGTACGGCCACTTGATCTCTGAGGAGAAGAACAAGCCGCCAACGACGTCAACCAAGGAGGGTCCTTAGATACTCCCGCATCTCTCCTCCGCCTTATATATATATTTGTTTATATATTTATGTACATAGTATAGTCATAGACCAAACCACTGCACTCACTACCTACAACTAACTTGCCCGAGGACCTTGCACTTGACCTTGCACTTTGAAATTTTTCTTGGGCCTCGAATATTTTTCAGCCTGCTCACAAAGCGTCTACTACTACTACAGCGGCAAAGGCACTACACGCAAAAATGTATCGCCGACTGCTGAATGTGGGGCGATTTGCCAGCAGAAATGCCACGGTATCCAGATCTGTTGCTACGGGGTACAGAGGTGGAGTTATCTCGGTCTTCCCGTGGCTGCAGACCCGCCAACCCACTAAAAACACTCTCTTTTGGTATAGTTCTAAATCTGGCCCATCTACAGCCAGCGAGATCGACGTCGACCACGATGTCGAGCAGTCGGAGGCCTGGTTCGAGCTCCAGATGATGTATAAAGACATGGACATGACAGCGACGACAAAGGCGAGACGGCTGAAGACCCAACTGTTCAAGGTGATCGACACTCTTCCCGACAAGCAGTTCTCCAAGGAGCAACTTCCGCTCGTCAACAAAGTCGTCAATTTCATCGACCAGGGCGAGACCCCGATGCAGTTCTTCAACAACGAAGAGATGATCACGGTGCTGCGCGCTGTGTTGCCCGCCATGACGCTCGAAGACGTCCACTACATGGACTTCTTCCCCCGCTTCTACACCTCGCTGAGAGACACCAAGCAGTATGCTAACGACAAGTTCATGCGGATGCAGCTGTTCGAGATCTTCTTGAACTATGTACTGCTCAGTGACAACCGCCGTGGTTTGGTTGGAATCATAGACGCCTTCATCGACGAGGAGGCTACACTCAGACACGATGATGTGCGCGAGAACGTCGTCGATATCGTCCTCGAGGCCTTCAAGACCTCGGTTCAACCGGACATGGCCACCGTCGTCCGGATGGCGCAGCTGTGCAACCTGAAGAAGCGGCCGGATAAGCTCACTATGATCATGAGCAACTTCTTCACCGCCGCCGACAATGCCATCTCCGAAAACTACGAGTCGAACGACGTCACTCCCGAGCTGCTCCAGTTTCTCGATGTTGTCGAACAGAAGCTTAACCAGCCCCTAGAAGAGTACATTGACCTGCTCTACTTCTCTATGAAAAACTCGCTTGATGAGTGTTGTGTCACGATCATGCAGAAGCTTTCTGTCCTGACCGATCAGTTCACCGATACTGAGTTCACCCCTCAAATACAGGGCGACGAGCTCATGGCCATTGTCGCCTCGGCATTGAAGCTGAAGGACTATGACATGGCCGCCACTAAGTTGATCGAGAAGCTCGAGGCAAGCAAGACTCCTGATCAGTTCAGCAAGGGTGACTGGACGGCATACCTGCAGTACAAGCTCTACATGCTGCCAAACTTTGACCCCGAAGTGGCTACGAAGCTCGTTGAGTCGACCAACGAGAAACTGCTTGAAGAGGGCAAGGACTTCAGTTTCACAGATACAGATGCGTACAACAGCTTCTTGGAGGCGCTCTGCTGGTCCAACAAGCCTATCGATTTCATCAGGTCCTTCTCTGAAGAGTTCGACAGCACATACTCACTTGCTAGAGATTCCCGGTCGTTCTCCCTGCTGATCAACCACTTCCTCGACCAGGACGATGTCCAAGAGGCCGTGAAGATCTTTGACCAGTCGCTTCAGGAGTCTGTTGCCTGGGATGACGATTTTGCAGGTGCTTACATGCCGACCCTTTTCAGACTGCTCGCCGACTACTTTAACAAGAGCAAGGACGAGCTCTATGACAAGGCCAACCTCTACAAGAAGATCAAGGTATTTGAATTCTCGATCGACCAGAATGCTCTTGAGGCAATGGTCAGAGAGTTCCTGAAGGGTAACTTTGTCGGTGACGCAATGGAGATCTTTGAGAGAGAAGTTCCGAAAGTGACGTCCGAGGAGGATAGATACCTCATCTCCGATTATCCAAAGGTGTTTGAGCTCTACTATCGTTACGCTGTAACCAGCATCGAGAACTTGGAGAGTAACTGGCTGCTGTACCAGTTCCTTGCCAAACATTTCGCCATGCCGTACGAGTACTATCCTGCCTTCTTGAAATACTGGATTGATGTCGGATACCCGGATAAGGCCCTCCGTATCTTTGCAGACATGAAGACTCTGGCAAAGAAAAATCTCTTGGAGCCACTTAGAGAGGAGATCTACATCTACCTGCTCCAAAGCTTTACCAAGTTCCAGTACGAAGAAGGCATATTTGCCCTGCAGCTCGGTGTCAAGATGGACCTCTCGATCAACCTTGACATCAAACTGCTCAATGCTCTGATGGAGGGCTTCTGCTCTTTGGAAGATCCTTTCAAAGTGCGCGACATGTTCAACCAGGCCCAGGCTCTGCCAGCTAGCTATGGACTGAACAACGAGAGTTGCTATTGGGCGCTCAAGTCGCTCAAGTATGCCACTCTGGGAGAGGTCAACGACTTCTACTACAACCTGTCCCAGTATGATGTCTTGCCCGACCCAAACATCTTTGGCGAGTATCTCATTGCCAACTGCTACTACGAACAGTACGGCACCGCGTATGATAAGCTTGTGGAAGCCTATGAGACCGGTGACGCGCACCTGATAGATCGTGGCGTTCTCAAGAACGTTTACAACTTTTGCCTCAACAAAAGGGTCCGTGCTAGGCTCGATAAGTTTGGTACAGAAAAGTTCCCCAAGGTCTGGGAAGACTTGAAGAACAGCGGAGAGCTGACGGATGGCAAAGAACAGCCGTCTCTGCTCGACAGCCCGTACAACAAGATCCAGCTTAGACTCAAGTGATCCACCCCCCATGTACATACTGAACCTTCCCATTTATTTATTAATGCATATAGATATATCATGACGTTGGCTGACCGATGTGCGTCTCGTTGACCTTTTGGGCAAACCGGAGACTGTTGAGTGTCTCACTGAAATGGTCTGCATTTGCTGAAACGTTGACGAACATGAGCGTCTTGGAGTTACCTCCCAAAGAGTATTTGAGGAGGTACGTCAACTTCGAGTTACGGTAGGGGATGTGACTGTCCTTGTTCTTTAGGGCAGTCATCACGTCTCCAAGAGCACTGAGAGACTTGTTGATTGACATTGTTTCCTTCAGTCTAGTTCCGACCACCCCCGAGTGGGAGGTGCGCTCAGAACCTGCAAGGTCGATGAGGTTCAGCGTACCTTCGGCAGACTCTCCAGTGACTTCATTTTCACCAGAGAGTCGGATGATGAAGACCGAATGAGATCTGGAAGATCTTTGGTTGGCCTTTGTTGCAGCAGTGGCTCTGTTTGCAGTTGCACGCCGGATGAGCTCATTTGCCTGGCCAGCGTTCTCAAGAGAGACCGTACTAACATTAGCGACATTCGTACGCTGCGCAAAGTCGTCATGCTTAATCTCACCCTTGTTCTTGTCCATATCGCGCAGATAGTTGTCCGCCAGCAGATCGTTCAAATTCTTGCCGTAAATCTCAAGGAACTGACCGGTCACCTTGTAGGACCATCCGGAACGCGATAGCTCTTTCGTGCGCCCAAATATCTGCCGCAGAGAGCTTGGAATCATGCCGTCACCACTGTTGGACATGGTGTACGTTTTGCCAGAGCCTGTTTGGCCGTACGCAAAGACACAGACATTGTAACCGTCCAGGGCACTCTGAACCAGCTGCGAGATCTCGCCAAAGATCTCAGAGTTGTGGCTCTCCGGGGTGAACACCTTGTCAAAGGCAAAGTTGTACGATCTAGGCGACCTGCCCCGCTGGCAGGTCTCAGGCTCGACGACCCTAATGTCGTCTTTGAACGCATCCTCTTCGTCCTCCTTGAAATCCATGTGAATTCTCCTAGTCCGCAGGGACTGTGGTTCCGGTTTCACCCGGCAGAACACCCGAATGTTTCCCTTGAGCCCTTGGAGCTCCTCGTGAAGCACCCGACGAGTTTCCTGCTGCGAAACAGCACGTTCCAGGAGCGCCTGCTCTTGGTCGATGAACCACTCGGACTCGTCACGGTACTTCTGGCGTTCAGCCTCCAGCTGTTTCACCCGGTCGCCAAGACGGTCGATTTCAGTGCGTACACTGGCGGTTCCGTTTTCAAATTCCTCAGCTTTTCTCTTGAGCTCGTCGTACTCCTTCTCGCTAGCTTCCTTGGCCCGCCTGACCTCGGCAGATTCATTGTGCGCCTCCTCGAGCTGACGCTCGAGCAGTCTTACCTTAGAATCTACTCTCTGCGACTGCAGCTCCGTTTCACGCAAGCTCTTTGCAGCCTCCAGTCTGGAATTCTGCTGTTCAAGCTCGTGCCGTTTCTGCTCGAGCTCACGAGCGCTATTGAACTCGTCCTCCAGCCTTTGCAGGTCTAACTTTAGCTCGGCAGATTCCTGTCTCAGAGACTCTACTTGCAACTGAAACTCCCGCTCCTCCACCTCGAGAGCATTTCGTGCCCGCTCATCGTAGTCTAGTGCCATCCGGTCGATTGCCTCGTCAAACCTAAGCTTCTGTTCGGCCTTAAACTCCGTGAAACCGTCTCGGATGGCCTTTAACCTCAGGTTCCGATCCGTTCCAGTTACGGCCGTCAATTCATCCTCGGCTGCATCGAGCTTGAGCTGTGCCTCACCATACAGCTTCTCGAGCTTCTCTATTGTCACCTGCATCTCGCTGACCTCGCTGCGGGCTCTCCAGATGCTCCCCTGTAGCGCTTTCATCTCGTCACTCACTTTGATAGGGGAAACACGGTTGTTCAAACTGGGGTCGGAAACCGGCCCGATCTTTTGCCTTTTTGCTGTTTGAGGGCCATCGGACCACGCATAACGCTGGTTCGTTATCTCTCGCAGAGCCATACCCACAAAACTGACACGTCTGCAAATCCTCCAGAACGCCCGCTTTCTTCCCGTCTGGTCTCAGTGTTATTATGATTTTAACCTGTACACACTGGCGAGCTAGGCCCCTGAGAAATTCGCGGCGTATCGCTCCGCATTAGGAAATTCGGTGATCCCGCAAAAGAGCTTGGCCACACAGGAACTATCTGGGAGTTCCTCACATGTACGGCTGGCGTGGGATATGCATGGAGAGCTACGGGGTGCAGGTTAGCAATGCAGGCAACTAGAATACTCTGGATCGATTTCTGTCCGGAGGTTCAGGACTATGCTAAATGCATCTAGTCTCTTTGCCTAGTAAAAAAAAAAAGCGCAAGGATTCTAAAAACACCGGCAGAACTCGGGTAGCGGCAATGGGCGACACAATTTTTACCCATGCTCATCCCGCTGTAGCATGGTCATGACACACTCTCTCACAAACAGACCAAGTAGAAAGTTGAAATAAGATCTTGTTGATGGAACTTGTGACTTTTTGGCCCGTTGTGAATCTAGACTTTTTCACTGGCGTCTGAGATTAACAATTAGAACGCCATATATTCAAAGCCATCTAGAACTATCCCATGCAACCGTGTGGCGGCTTATCAGTAAAAGGCAATATGCGGTGTCCGGAAATGGCAACTGAATCAACGGAAGCAGCTGTAACCGGCCAACCGGTGGGAACCTCCCGTGTCTACTCCCTCCTTAGAGAGGGTGGCTCTCACGATCACCAGCTAAATATGTGGTGGCGAGAGCAGGACAGCAATGCATATCTTTTCTGTGCGTGGGTTGCTTGCAGATCAACAGATTAAGATGTACCCTTTTCAGTCCCCGATTCGATCCCTGTGGTTGATCACAGCTGCACTGCATGATTCAGCACCTCCCCTCTTTCGGGATGCCCGGCCCAAACTTCTGCGCTAATTATATGGTTCCGCGAGTCCATCGAGTTCCCAATTTGGCATTGAAGAATTATCTGCCATCAGACTCGCAGGAGGGTGGTAGATGCGGCTTTTAATCCTCATACGTCAAAAAAAAACTCCATTGAGGGAAGAACTAGAATGCAAATCGAAGCCAAACATGTAGGAGAGGTGCGATTTTCTGCCCCAACTGCACTTATAAGTGCTCAAATCCCCCCCACCGCCTCCGACAGATCTCAGAATGGCCTTGCGTTTCTCATCACCCAATATGCTCGCCAACAACAGCTACCAGCCACCAACAAAACCTCAAACACAACTGCCCTCCTTTAACGAACTCACCAGATCGTTCAACACGGGTGAACCTGAGCAGTTCAGGGGAGTGCCACCGATGCAGGCACAGGCACCGGCACCGGCACCGGCACCGGCACCGGCACATGTACTACCGGGAACGCCTGCTGGATACGCCCCTCACGGGTACGTCACAGACTCTCCAGGCCTTCCAGTCACACAGAGACCATTGCAGACTCAGCCCATTGGCGACTATGTTCGACCGCCACAGTATTCTAGAGTGATGAATCCAACGAATATCCCGCGAACCTCTGTACAACTCGAACCGGTCATGCAACAGGGCGCAACCACCCCACAGTACACGACAGGACCACCCACTACGCCATTTTCACAGGAGTCAGAGAGACGGCTGTCAGGAGGGACGTCCTCTGCCCCTCAGTTTAACATCCCCATCTACTCAGACGAGCAGAACAGACAGAACCAGGGGGGACAGATACCTCTGAGAAACCCACGGACAGAAACAGCAGAGGCCTACCCGTTCCAGAACGATAGGAGAAAGTCGCTTGCTGAAGGAAGCAGAGAGGTGTTGTATGCCTTGCGTGAGATCTCTTCGCGATGCAAGGTTTTCCGACAGTCACCAGCAGCGGCTGCACACCTGCGGATGGCGCTAAGCCATATGTCGAATGCTGACATCAAAGACATGAGAGATAGCTGCACTTTTATAGCTAGCAGTATGGATCAATGCATGCAACAGTCACCGCCGAGTTCATCTCCGTCAATTATCAGAACCCCAGCTACAGTTTCTCACAGTGTTTCGTACAACCCACGAAATGGCCACCTGCCAATCTCCCCGAAGTCCCCGTTGAGTGGTGAGAGCTCTAACTCCAGATCAAGGCGTAGCAGCCTGCTACTGCGATATAAGACACCCACGATCCGGAGCACTGACACCGGCAGACGAGGCCACAACCATACCAGGTCGGACCCCGTGCTGCCACGGACTAGAGGCTCGTTGTCGAGCGTGGAATCTTCAGGTAGCGTCCCGGACCAACTCTCGCTGGGCGAGACGGTCTCCTTGAAAGTGGATCCTATCAGGCTGGCTACGGACTACACTGGCGAGGAGTTTGTCCCGCAGGGCGTTCTACAACAGGACCTGAGCATTAAGCCGAAGCTGAAGTGCATGCAGTGCGGGTCGGAGTCCACGCCGGAGTGGAGGAAAGGCCCAGAAAATGCACGTACGCTTTGCAATGCATGCGGCTTGTTCCACAACAAGCTTGTGAAAAGCGTCGGAACGGAGGCCGCGGCAGAATTTATGCGCGAGAAACGAGCCAGGGGAAAGCCCAGCGACAGAAAACTCAACCACTCCTAGTCCATCGTCCCCATGTAACACTTTTTCCCCTAACAAAATTTGGCACGTTACATTTTTTAATCCCCGGCTCATCGACGGAGATCCGTTCAGTTTTTTTTTTTCTCGGCGCCTCCGCTGCATTGACTGGGCCGTTTTAGAGCGGCCAGCCATTAACGTGCGTTATCTTCGGAATAAAACGGCCACCTCGTTCTTTTTATACACAATGTTTCCGTTTGGACTCAAGGACGATCCTGTGCCGGAAAAGTTCAAAGAAGAGGCCCGGAAGGTCGTCATGAAGACCGTGCGGGACCGGGAGCGGCGTGAGGACGTCCAGAAGCTTGAGCGGTCTCTCAATAAGCTGCCGGAGGTCGACCGCACAACTACCGAATTGGGAAAACCTCCGTCGGGTGTAGCTGGAAAATTCAGGCTGCCTCATATCAAACACATCCGCAGTGCTGACAGCAGACATTCACTGCTAAGGTCGAGAAGCAACTCGATGACGTCGTTGGTTTCCGGAACGACGTCGCTATTTTCAGGTACGACGTCTCTGGTTTCGGGGACCTCATCGATGCTCTCGAGTCTCTCCGGCAGTACTTCAGCAGTTTCATCACCTCCCACCGATTGTAAAGCACCGACATATTACCCCCCTGTCCCATCCAGGACGATCATGTCCGCCGATAAGCTCATACAGATAGTCACACAGGCACCGAGCACACATATAGGTTACATGATATCGAAAGATCTGGAAGAGAAGCTCGTTCGGCAGAATTGGAAGGACACCTTTGTGGACTGGGACTTGAATCTGTTCCGGGCGATGCTATTCGTCAATTCGGACACTCTCGGTAAAGAGTACAGAGATGCCCGGGAACTGTTTGTTTCCTACGGTAAGGACCTAGGAAGCGAGCTGGAAAAGCTGGCTACCATTGATGATCGCCGGTACAGGGAGATGTTATCGCATATGGCCAGCGAGTCCTTCTGGCCTAGAGCGAGGGTTTTGCATAGAACGCAAATGCGGGTTCAACGGTACAGTCCAGCCATGTCCGACACTGAGTTTCAGAATTTGCTCATCGACTCTGATATCAACCAGGAGTTTAAGATCGACCGTGAGTTCCGCCAGCGAACTGCTGCCACCTCCTTCGCAAACGCAGTCAGTATATGCTCGCAGAGGAATGACGCGATGAGGCTCGCGCTCCGCAACTACTTGCTCAACATGTTGGTGGCAGCACAGACCCTGTTTGAGTTTAACTACTCTTTAGGATTGGGCGACGACAAGATACGGTCGCTCTCAGACGCCGAGTTAGGACGCCTCTGGCTCCAGATCCGAGATAGGAACTTCCAGAGGATTTCCCAGCTGGCATAAACCATATTCCCCAAAAAAGTACATTCATTGTACACCCCAAGAAGTGTGCATCTGTATAGACACATCTAATAATAATAATAATGATGACAGGACGACGACACTCACGAGCGCTTCTTCCGCTTCGAAACCTTATCCTTATAGTATCTCTTTCCACCAGACCGACGCTCCACCTGGATATCGTCGTAAGTCTTCTTGAAGTACTTGTTCGCCTTATCGTCGTGCAGCAGCTCCTCCACGAATCCCTTGCCCCTCTGCTTCCTCGTCAGGCGGTTATGGTAGTCCAATGGGCCTCCAACGATAGTACCCATCTGGAACCGCTCAGGAATTTCCCATCTATCCTTCTTGTAGAACTTCTTCGGGTCCAGGTACTGTCTGTACTTGATGATCGAGAGCTCCTTCTTCATCTCAGGAGTCACCTCAGCCTTTGGAATCTCAAACCACTCCGCAGTAATCCGCCGCTTCCATGCAGTCTTGTCATTGCTAGTCTCCTTGCTTCCTGGAAGCACAGACTCGACTGGGTCGTTGATGCTGCTAATCTCGTACCGTTTCTTTCTCTCCTTCTCCTTCTCGGAAGAGAGATCCACTTTGGAGAGGCCAGGCATCGACTTCACTTCGGCCTGAAGGTCCTCAAATGTTTCACCTTTTTTCGAAGATGTCTTTTGAACTTTGCTGAGCTTGGCGAAAATGTCATCGAGCGAAGCGTCAGCCTCCTCAATAACATCAACTTCACTGTCCGAACTCATGCTTTATGTAGACCTTTAACCTAAAAGATTTTTTTTGAATTTTTTTTTTTTTTTTTTTTTTTTGGTTTTTTCGGCTACGTTTCTTTTTCTTTTTCTGATGTACAGGTAGTATTGACATATATATAAAGCTGTATAAATTGTAGGCAAGGGATAATTATCGCACGCACATGTAGTGATATGAGTGATAGACACACACTTAGTATCTCTGGGTAATAGCAATAAGCTTGTCGATCGATGCGAGGTGCTTGCTGCTCGTACTAGTCTTTGTGATCAACTCCAGGTACTGGCGGATCTTGGCGATCAGCAGAACGCGGCGCGGACCGTCAACAAGTTCGACCATCTTCTGAACCACGTAGTTGGCGAAAGGATCCTTCATCATCATGCTGAGTGCAGAGTTCTCGTCGAGTGGGGCCTCCTTGTCGGTGTTCCCGTTGAGGAGGGCCTCGTAGACTTTCTCTCTGTTGGCGGCAGTCTGGTGGATGATGCACTTTTCGACAGCGTTCGAAGCGAACTTGTGCTTTGAGAGCTCCACGAGGTTCTCGACAACGATCTGAAGGATCAGGTCCTTGTACTCGGCGTCACCGTGCTCAATGATGTGCTGGATGACATAGTTACCGAACTGGTCCTGCACGAGGTAGTAGATGAATCCCTTGAGTTCGCCCAGGATGTAGTCTCTGTCCTCGGCTTCAGAATACTCAAGCAGGCGCTGGATGACACGACAGCCGTAAGGATGCGTCGACAGGTGGTAGATCTGGTGCTTGAGGGAGTCCAGGATGAATGGAGTCTTGCTCGTAGGAACACACTCGATAACCTTCTGGATAACGTGGTTACCGTTCTGGTCTTTGACAAGACTCAAGATGTTTGGACGCAGCTCATCAATGATGGACAGCTGGTCCTCCTCTGGAACACTCTCAAGACACTTCTGAACGACACGGCAGCCGTACATCTGCAACGAAAGGAAATTGAAGTTGCCACGCATCGACTCGAACAGTATCTGGCGTTGCATGGCAGTGCCGTGCTCAAAGTACTTCTGGATGACGTAGTTACCAAACACGTCCGTCATAAGGTCGATGGCGTAGTTGCGGATCTCGTTGAAGATAACCTCCTTGTCTTCATCGGAGGAGCTAACCAGCTGCTGCTGAATGAACCGCGAACCATGCTGGTCCTTGGAGAACTCGTATCCGTGACCAAAGATATCCTTCAGGGTGTACTGCTTGCCCGATTTGTTCGAACGGAACTCCTCCAGGAGAGGAGAGCGCACAATGTGCTTCTTAGGCTTGGAAACGCGTCCACCTTTACCACCACGGCCTCCCAGCTTTGGCGAGTTGCCGTTCTGAGGGAGGGCAGCACCGGCGGCAGAACCAGACTTGTCTGGCGACTCAGGCGAGCCGCGGACAT
The DNA here is from genome assembly GCA_018344475.1 of Xiuguozyma silvatica. Taxonomy (NCBI): domain Eukaryota; kingdom Fungi; phylum Ascomycota; class Pichiomycetes; order Pichiales; family Pichiaceae; genus Xiuguozyma; species Xiuguozyma silvatica. Next base: position 5,144 of record JADIOY010000194.1, on the reverse strand, counting down.
GTACTGGACCCTGCGAGGCGCCAGGAGCAGTGGCATGCGGAGGCTGTGGCGGCGGAGCACCCATGGCGTAGGGGTTGAACGGAGCTGACATGTACGGGGACATCGGACGGGCGAGACCTGGACGGAAGAAGTTGGCCTTGGCGGAAGGACTCTGCGAGCCGTCACTGGAGCCGTCACGGTCTGCTGCGGGAGCAGAAACACCGGTAGAAGGAGTGGCACCTGCGGCGGCTCCAGGAGGCATCGATGGATACATCTGAGGCACGTAGCCGTTAGGAGGAGCCATCATGAACGGAGGAGGTATCATACCGCCAAACTGGCCTCCATACTGGCCTCCATACTGCGGAGCGCCACTGGGGATTGAGACGGATGCGGGGAAGAAGGAGGTAGCGTTGGCCGGGTTCCAGATACCCGGAGCGACGGCCGGGTTGGCAGGGCCACCGGAAGTGGAGGCGGTGCCACCGGCGACGCTGCCCTGCTGGTCGTCGAGGGCGATGGAGGAACCGTGGTCGGAACCAGCGCGGTCAGAAGAGAAAGAGAGGTGCCTCGAGTTGGAGGGCGAGGTGGTCGAAATGTAGGTGTCGAACTTGTCGGAGAAAGATGGCTTTCTGGCGTTGACGTTGACGCTCTCGTACTGGAAGATCGAGGAGCGGCGGGAGTTGCCGTTGGCGGGTGTGGTCTGCTGGGAGTGCTGCTGAGACTGGGGCTGGGGCTGGGGCTGGGAATGAGCGTGCTGCTGCTGCTGCTGCTGCTGCTTGTCGCCAGCGGCGCCAGCTGTGGCAACGGCGGAGGTGTCAGTCATCGTCAGCTTGTTGAGGCTGCGCTCGAGTTCTCTGGTCTTGTCGGTGACGGAGGCGAACTTCTCAAAGAAGTTCGACGAGCCGAGCGACGGGTTGTTGCCGAACTTGGAGACGGAGACGCCAGCGACGGAGGCGGAGCCAAAGAGGTTAGAGGCGAGCCGGGACTGGCTGTATCCTGCCTGGGAGACGGAGTTGTTGACGCCGCCGGGGCCAGGCGAAGACGTGGAGTGGGTGCTGCCCAGACCCATGCCGACGCCGCCCACGGGGGCGCTGATGGCGGAGAGGGCGTCCTTGAGGGAAGAGTTTTGGTTGAACAAGTCGGAGCCGGAGTCAGAGACGACGGCCTCGTCGAAGTTTGCAGCATTCGAAGAACTGCCACCGGTTGCAGCGTGAGCCTGGGCAGCACCAGAACCGAGGCCGCCGAAGATGTTGGAGTTGGCGGTCAGGGAAGAGATGATGGAGACGACGTCGTCGCTGCCGTGGCGAGAACGGCCGATAGCGTTTGCGGCGGCCTGCTGCTGCTGGGAGGCGGCCTGCTGCCCAGCGACCAGCGGCGACGTGGGCTGTGGCGCCTGCTGGCGGGTCTGGAAGGCGCTGGCGGAGTGGGAGTCCCACGGCCCGTTGTTGACGGGCTCATCGAGAGAGACCGAGCGGAAATCGTCCCAGGACATGTTGCGATGGTGTTATGTATAGGAGTAGTGGGGCGGGAGCTGGATCGAAGCCTGGGCTATGTACAGGATGGGTTTCTCAAGCGATGGGTGCAAAATGGGGGTGGCGCGTGCGTGGTTAGCAGGGGTTTTTACGGGGTCGGACGGGCGTCTGTGGTGGTGCTCTTTGGTTAAATAAGGGTTGGGTAAGAGGGAGAGAATTGTGAGGGCGCGCGGGGAGGAAATCGATAAACTTTTTCTTTGGTTTTGCGAATGTGGAGATTGCTAGGGGAAGGTTCTTAGTGTGGCAGATTTAGTGAGGGAGATTTGAGGGATGATTTTTCATTTGAGCCCATCCATCCTTCTACCATGAACAGCCTTGGAAAACACGCTGCAGAGTCGGCAGTTAAGGCGGCCAAGCAGGGAAACGTCGCCCCGCTGCAGGAGATCCTCCGAGAGTGTATTTCGAGCAGTGTGGGGATCCTGGAGAAGAGCGGTACGGCCGGCAGCGGTGCCAGCGAGAGCCCTCTAAATGGAGGAAGAACGAGTCTTCTTGGGCCGTCGACGGCGGCCAGCGCGGCCAGCGAGGCCAGCGAGGCCAGTGAGAACACCGTTGGCGACTCATCGGACCTCCCTATCCACCTGCCTTTCAGCGCGGACTCGACGGGCCGCTCGCCGGTGCTCAAGCTGCACAGCAAACCGGCACTGCTGAGCTCTCTCGACTTCGTCAGAATGGTCCCCAAGGAGCACAGGGGAAAAGTGCCGATCCTCCAGTTGGTGAAGGGTCGCATATGGCCAAACATGATTGCCACAGGGGACTACTTCCTGTTCTTCAAGGACTTTGAGGACGCCGCCAAGTACTGGACGCTCGTGAACGGCACGCCGCTGCTCGTGAACGGTAAGTACGCCACGTTCGAGTTTGTGCCCGACATCAACCGCTACATCAAGCATCTGTACACGCCGTTCCTGCCAGACCTGCGCGGGCTGCCAGAGATGGTTTCGCTGGCCCAGCGCCAGAGTAAAAACTCCCACGGTAACGGCCTCGTCTCTCACTTGGTCAAGACGGCCGTCGCGGCCACCAAGGACTCGGACTACTCGCTCTCGCCGCTCCTCGAACGCATCAACGAGCAGATCCTGCTCGACAAGGCACTCGACAAGCACGAGTTGCACGTCGGGGCAAAGCGCTCCAACAAGCAGATCGAGCGGTCGAACTGCGTCGTGCTGCGCAACGTGCCGCGCAACCTTGATCCACTCACCATCAAGCGCCAGTTGTGGGACCTCAAGTGGTACGAGGTCGACGAGTTGTGCATGCGCAAGGTGTTCACACACCAGAACTACCCAATCAGCGTCTACATACTCGTCTTCGAGACCACCCAGGACGCCCAGCGCGCCGTGCAGCGGCTCAACAGGCAGCATCTGTTCTATGACGAGGACTTCCCAATCGTTGAGGCCGAGCTTCTCGACGAGAGGCTGTGAAAAACTTTCCTGTATCTAATATCTGTACATAACATATGATCCGGCCGTCAAACGGCCGTCAACTACGCTCTTACACTCGCAGGGGACACTCAGTCCCCACCTCACCCCCACACATTCTTCCTCTTTGGGAAACTCCGTCCCAGCGGCGGCTCGAAGAAGAAAAAAAAAAGTGTCACTATATAAATCTCGGGATAACTATTCAGGGCTGTGGTTAGAGCGGAAATGGCTGCATTCTTCCGGAGTATCTCACCGACTTCATAGAATTAACGATGTTACATGCGCAGCTGCCCATCCCAAGCGGATATATAATACACACTGGAGTAATCCCACTGCCCCGGAATGCCCAGGAGGTCCCGAGAGATCTCCCGACGCAGACCCGGCTAATCATAGAGAACGTATCGAGCTTCCTCCGCTTCAACCGGGGTTCGGTCCTCGAGAGCATCAAGGTCTTTGTGTTCAACATGGAGATGGCATACTACGTGCTGGATCAGATCAGAAACTCGCACATGGGTTCGGTCGTGCCAACGTGCCAGGTCGTTGGCTGGCGGAACGGAATTCTCGTCAGCGCGGACGTCACTGCCCGGTACCCGCCGCTTCTCAGGGCTAAGATGTAACTTGGCATGTCGGCTTGCAGTTCTTACGATTAACGATAACGATAATGATAATATAATGGTAATAACACAGTAAATGGTTACTGAAATGGCGATCGTAATGGTGCGATGATGCTATAATAGAGGCGGAAGCATTTGCTGGTGCCGGTTGGCTGGCACCTAGTTGAACTCGCCGAAGGACCTCCAGCCTTCTCTGACGAGCTCCTTGTGGCCGCCGTCCTCTTCGGTGTCGACAACGACGTATTTCTCCCAGATGCCCTTGTGCTTCCACAGGACGATGATCGAGTCGTTGTCGGACCAGCCGAGAACGCCCGAGTCGGGCACAGGGTCGTCGTTGCGGCCGACATCCTTCGATGCAAATGCCCACGTCGAGTGGAAGTAGTTCGGAAGCAGTGGGAACCTGTTCAGAAAGTGGAACTTGTTTTGGTCGCCAGCCCTGCCAGCGGATGCTCGCTCAGAGGCGGCAGTGGCGGCGCCAATACTGCCGGCCCTGCCGAAGCTGGCTCTCCGGCTCGTGCTGCTGTCAAGTCTGACGCCGTTTGTGCCTACTGCAGAGGAGCCGTTTATGGCACCTGCACTAGAACCGGAACCGGAACCCGCAGTGGTGCCGACATTGTAGACGTGCAGGGTGTTCTTATCGCTGAGCACGGCGAGACGGGAGTCGTTCGGGCTGAACTTGATCGAGATGATAGTGGCCTTGTCAATGCCACGGCGGAACTCGTACAGAAGCGCAGAGGAGTTTGTGTCGTGGACGCGGATCAGTGTGCCTGTCTGGGAGGCGCTGGCGACCATGGTTCCAGAGTTTGAGAGGCAGAGGAACTGGATCGGGGCCCTGTGGGCCTTGATGAGCGACACGACATTGCGATCGAGGTTCTCAGGGGAGATATCGACGAGCTGGATCTGGCCAGGAACACGTCCAGGGAATGCGATGATGCTGTTCTGCTCGTTGACGGAGAGATCGCAGACGCCGGGTTCGTTGTCGCAGGTCTCAAAGGTGGAGAGGACGCGGGGCCGGATCTCGAAAGCGTGGACGATGACGAGGTTCTTGAGGACGACGACGATGACGATTCGTGACAGCAAAACGTTCAGGATCTGCGAGCTGAACTCGAGCATGATCGAGGGCTTCTTCTTGAGGTCGTCCCAGATGCAGAGCTTGTTGACTGGGAAGCGGGGCTGGCGACCACCGCCGACGAGCGCGACGTAGTTGGTCCTGTACAGCATGGCTATGAGGCCGATACCGCAGCGACCGGACGAGCCAGCGAAGTTGCGCTTCATCCGCAGCTCCATCGTGTCCGTGTTGTACACTCTGAAGCCATTTTCATGGCAGATGGCGAAACAGGACTGGTCCTGGTTGAACACGGCGTTGAGCAGCTTGGGATCGCCTGCAGGCTTCGGAGCTGCTAGCGCCTGGTGTGTGTTCATCAAGTACGATCCAAGGAGCTAGAGTGAGTAATTACAGGGCAGAAACTTTCTACAAGTGCTCCTGTGGCACTATCTTTTAACTGTCTCCCTGTCAGCTCACCGGTGCCCTGCGTGAGAATGTTTACCAAATTTAGCGCCAACCCCCTCCCCCCCAATCCGTTTTAGGCAGAGCAGGGGGGGGGGGGCATCTG
>JADIOY010000193.1:0-10379 GCA_018344475.1 Xiuguozyma silvatica | reverse complement strand
TTTTTTAACCGCCTGCTTAGCTCATCATCTCTCACACCTGTCGCCTAGTTATAGTAGTGTCGTGTCAGCTAGAGTCCGTCGATCTTGCCGACCGCGGCACGGATGTCTCTAACATCCTCTGCGATCCGCGCGTTCTGCTGAGTAATCCGCTCGAAAGCCTCGCTGTTGTTCAAGTTCAGCTTGGCCGGCTTCAAGGAGGCCGTCGAGCCCAGCACAAAGTCCTTCGAACTCGTCTCGTCGGCGCCGATCGTACTGTCTGCCGCGGCGGGCGTCGCACCGCCACTCGTAGCCCTTGTAGGAATGGCCGACACACTTATATCTGCGTCCGTGCCCGTATCCGTGGCACCCGCATTCGCACCGACGGCGGCCGCGGATGCGGCCGCCGCCTCTTCTGCATCCCCGACGTCCTGCCCTGCCCTTCCCGCACCCAGTGCGTCCCACACGTTGTAGAACTCCACGAACGATGTCTCGTTCATCTGCGTCATGTCACGCAGCAGCTGCATCTGCGCCTTGCGAAGCTCGTCCATGCTCCGCGTGTACTGCGAACCGAAGAACTTCATTCCCTTCAGCTTCTTGACGTCCTCGAGGATATTCAAGCTCTCGTACAGCCGGTCCTGGTTGTCCACCTTCTGTGCGACGCTCGGGATCAAGTCGCCCAGCTTCTTTTCGTCGGCTAGAACCGTGCGCGCCGCTCGCGGCTCCTCCTCGTCTGTGCTGTCCGACAGCGACCCGCTCACGAACGAGCCGCTCGCCGCCGACCCATCCATCGCAGAGGCCACACTCACGCTCGCACCCATCGAGGCTTCATCAGTCGTGCCCTCCGCCGTCGTCACGTACACGAGCGGCGTGCGCTCTTTAGGGGTCCTCTCTCTAGGGGTCCTCTCTCTAGGTGTCCTCTCTCGGGGTGTCCTCTCTCGGGGTGTCCTTTCTCGAGGTGTCCTTTCTCGAGGTGTCCTTTCTCGTAGATTCCCGTCCCACGGTGTGAATTCGACGCTGGCAGCCAGCGAGTTGCTCAGCCGCGGTGCTGGTGGTGCCGCAAGATCCGTTCTCGACCTCGACCTCGACCTCTCGGAGATCTCAGACTGTGACGCTCCCGACCGCAGCGACTGGTACTCCGAGATCGCCGAGTCCTGCGCAGACACCAGCGAGTCCGATCCAGAGTCCGTTTCCGACTCGAGGGCATCCAGGTCCTCTCCGTCCTCTGCCAGGTACCCGCTCTCCTCGTTGTGTATTCCACTAATAGCCGATAGAGAGCTCGTTATACTGGCGGCATCAACGGCCCCGCCCCTGGCACCGCCGCCGGCCCCGCCGCCGTTCTTGTCCCCGTCAGCTTCCTCCTCCTCACTTGTTCTCCTACTTCTGCTGCATCGCACCGTCTGGACCTTCGTCAGTTCCGGTCCTCTCGTCGTCATTTGGCCTCTCACTACTAAAAGCTCTTATTGCCCAATCCGGAAGGGTCGCGCTATTATGCACACCTTAATTTTTTTTATCTATCCATCGCCCACACTAGACTATTTCTCCGACACTTTTCGCCGGCACCCGCGCAAGCCAAGCTCTCTTGCCAAGAGCAGCCTTTTTTTTTTTCTTACCCTCCTCGGTTCTAATTTTACCCCACAGTAATCCCAGACCACTCCTTTTGGCCAACACCCTCCCGCCATGACCTCCGCCGCTGAACCAGCACAGGTCATCCCATTACAACACCCGAGACCGGACCGGCTGCCTGACATGGTGCCGCCGGTCCTCGTAGTCCCCTCGCCCCTCAGAAAATCCGAAAACGGAGATTCGGACTTGATAGACCTCTCTCCAGTGGTCTCTTCATCCTCAGAAGACCTCCAAGTGCTGTCCCAGAGGCAGTACGAGAAGAAGGGCACGCCGCCGCCGAAGTCGCCCGCCAAGTGTCCGAATCCGGCCGTCCCTGCTGCCCCTTCCGTCCATACCGCTACCACATCTGCTACCGCATCCACATCCACATCTGCCCCTGCTGCGCCCCAGCAGTGGAAGAAGCTGCTCTGGCTTAAGCAGGCGTACCCGGATAACTACACGGACTCGTCGTTCCTGTCGCAGCTGAAGCGCAACTCGACCGTTGTCTCCTACTCGTTCTGGAAGCTCTTCAAGGACTTCTCGCTGATCGTCTTGCACCTCAGTGTGATTCTCTGCGTCATTCTCGTCTTCTACAGCATCTACCAGCTGGACTGGAACCCGGAGAAGCCCGCGCTCATCAGCTCGGTCTTCACTGTCATCGGCTTCATCATCTATGTCGTCACACTTAAGATCCGTCGCAACCGCGAGCTCATCAACCTGCAGCGCTGGAAGATCGAGCAACTCGCCGCAAAGGCCCGCACAACTAGAGGCCACGGCCGGCGCGGACTCGTGTCGGCTTCAGGCTCCGCGTCGCCGTCGCGCTCGTCTTCGCCGTCGGCAAACTACTACGAGCGCCAGCGGTCCGTCTCCCCTAGAAAGCAGCTGCTCCGGAAGAACCACCACAACAAGACGATGGACCTCGAAAAGTACCTGACGGAGCCGACCCCGCCAGATCTCTTCACAACGTTCAAGTCCTCGATACTCATGATCCTCCACATGCTGACGTTTTCGCCAGTGCTGAAATCCCTCGCCAACTCGTCCGCCTCGGACTCCATTTGGGTCATCTCCGCCTGGCTCTGCTTCTTGAACATGCTTTTCAACGACTACATCATCGACTTCCCTCAAAAGAGGAAACTCCCTTCCTCTCTCGAAGAGGCCGGCTCCGCAACTGGGCCCTCGCTGCAACTCTCTTCAGAGACCTCACACTCCAACATGTCCAAGAACATCGCTCTGTCGAACGCCATCGTGCTCGCCTCGCGTCTCAACTCCAACCTCAGCGCCTTCTGTTTCATTCTGTTCGCCGTTGAAGTCTGCGGCCTCTTCCCAACTTTCAACAACTTCACCCGTCGTTGCGGGTTCTGGCAGTTCCACTGGGCACAGTTCTGGGGGATCGTCCTCGGTGTCGACTACACCGTCTACAAGTTCTTTGGCCTAGGTTGGCTCGCTGCATGGCTGGCCCTGCACTTGCTCATCTCAGTCGCGTGCCCGCTCTACTTCATCGCCTTGCAGAAGTACAAGGACGAGCTCCAAGGACCGTGGGACCCGGCACATCCAGTCGTCAAGTCGATGCAGTAACAGCTGTTACTAAAAGTTACACTGTATTATACTTAGACATACACACATGATCGTCGTCATCTCTTTTCTAATCAACTCAACTCAAACGCACTCGTTCCCTCTCTCTTATCCCATGTACGGACCGGCCGCAAGCACCAGGTTCCGCCTCGTAAAGTGGACCTTGTACACGGGCGTCTTCTTGGTGTAGAACACAGCCATGTGGTCCCTCGTAGCAGCGAAATCCCGACGACTTCTCTTCTCCTCGGTGGACTTGGCAGCGGCCGCAGCAGAGTTGTCTCCGTCGCTGTTACCGTTCTTGGCACTGACGACAGACTCATAGGTGAACTTCTCGGGCTGTGGGTTGTTGCTGTCCATGGCATCCCTCTTGACATCCCAGCAGCGGATCGAGTTGTCCGAGCCACCACTGACGAGCACAGAACCGTCTCTACTGAATGCGAGCGAGTAGATCGAGCAGCGGCCGTGGCCACGCATCGACTTGAGCTTGCGGCCAGAGGCAATGTCGAACACGTTAATGACGGAGTCCTCACCGGCAGTGGCAAGCCAGCGGCCGTCGGGAGAGCAGGCAAGGGCGTTGATCGGCATGGTGTGACCAATGAAGACACGCACAGACTCGCCGCGGGCAATGTCCCACATGCGAACGGTACGGTCTGAGGAACCGGTGAAGAGGTAGGTCGAGTTAGGGTGGAACTCGACGACGTCGACGTCGTTCAAGTGACCGGCAAAGATGCGCAGCGGGTAGATGTGGTCGCAGGACCAGAGTCTAGCGGTTTGGTCGTGCGAAGCGGTGGCGAAGTAGTGGCCCAATGGAGAGAACTTAACGTCCCACACTGGGGCGTTGTGGCCCTTGTAGGAGACGAGTCCAGTGTAGGTGGCGGTCGACCAGAGTCTGACGGTGGAGTCCTCGGAGGCGGACAAGAGGTAGTGGTTGTCTGGGGAGAAGTCCAGGCCGTAGATGGCACCAGAGTGGCCGACGAGGCGGCGACAGTTGTTGATGGCAAGCCCATCCTCAGCGGTCTCGTTGTACTCGTCGTGCTTGTTGACAGAACGCAGCGGCGAGCCATCGATCGACCAGAGCTTGATGAAGGAGTCCTGGAAACCGGCGGCGACGATGGTCGAATCGTCGTTGAACTCGACGCAGGTCATGTCGTTGTTTGTGTTGTGGAAGGTGTACTGGCAGACGCTCGGGAGTGGGGCCTGGACGGTGTTGAGGCGGATCTTGGCTCTCGAGTCCTGGACGTGAATGATCTGACGCTTGACGTCGTAGACGTTCTTCTGTGGGAGAGGGAGAGACTCCTTGGCGGGGGAGTCGTCTGCGCCAGGCTCTGTCTTGAAGTTCTCGCGGTATTCTTCGACGAGTGTCTTGGCCGGCTCCTTGCCGGTCTTCTCCTTCTCTGCCTCGTCCTTCTGCTTCAACTCGGCCTCGACCTCTTTTGAAAACTCTGGGTCGTCAGGGAAGCGACCGAGCTTGAGCTCTGTGCTGTTGAGAAACTCCGGGTTCTCTCTGTCCTGCTGCTTCCTCTGGGCCTCGTCGGAGGTCTCCTCGCCGCTGTTGATGAGCTGGTAGATGGCCGGGATGCCCTCGCTCTTTTCGACGCCCTCGTTTTCGTCCTGGGCGGCCGTGGTGACCTCGGTCTGCGTGACGACCTCCATGTTGTTGTTTATCGTACGCACGAGGATGCCGCCGCCGATGCCCTGGTTCTCGTTGAGGAAGCCGAGCACGAGGTTCATCGAGGTGTTGGAAACGGTGGCGCGGTACTTGTTGTGCTTGAAGAGCTTGGCGACCGGGTTCTGCTCGACGTGGTCCGGCAGGGCGACGCCACCCAGGCTGCGCACCTCGTAGCCGTGCTGCAGCAGGTGGTCACTCTTGAACTTCTCGTAGAAGGCCCTCGCATCCGTCGAGTCGCCGCGCTCGATGAGCGCGAGGTAGAGGTACACGAAGAGCGGGAAGAGGAACTTCTCAAGCTCGTACTGGTACATCTCGAGCGAGTTCTCGCACCAGGTTCTGTAGAGGCCGTAGGCACGGCCGAACATCTTCGGGTCCTCGTCCCACTGGCGCTGGCGGCTCTGCTTCTGCTGGTAGGCAAACTGCTGCTGCTGCGACTGCAGGTTCGACCGGTCGCTGACGCTGGCCGCTGGCCGCGTGTAGTTCGCGTTCCCTGGGGTCAGCGCGATCGTCGGAGCCCCGGGAAGCTTCGTCGACTCGATACGCAGCGTCGACTCCGTCTGGTGGTAGCCCTTCTTGCTGAGGTACTCCATGAGGAGCCTGCTGAGGTCTTCCTGGGTGAACCTGCTGTGGGAGGAGCCGCTCGCGCCGCTGGCGCCGCTGGTACCGTGCGCGTGAGCGTGAGCATGCGCCTGGCCCTGTCCCTGGCTCTGTGCCTGGTGCTGGCCTTGTTCCTGTCCCTGGTCCTTATGAGAGGGCATAGGTGGAGTGGGAATAAAAGAGGGTTTAGAAAGGGCTTGCTTGAGGCTATATAATTTTTCCACCGGGTCACCAAAAAAAACTGCTAAGCTGGAAGTTTTCTCCATCTATCTGAAAAACCCATCGATCTCGCAGCGCTTGGCGAGGGACCATTTTAATCTCTTGCCTCTTCCCAAACCATCTTCTTCTGTAGGCATATCATCCCCACCGCAAAAAAAAAAAGACAATGGTCAGCTACCAGGAACTCCTCCCGATCGGATCGTTGCTCCTTCTCTGCGCGTGCTCGTTCCTTCTGGGCCTCACCGCTGCCAACTGGCCCTACGACTTCTACACCCTCTGGGACGGCACCAAGGGCCAGGCTCTCTTCGACAAGGCCCTCGTCCACTACCAGACGCTGGGCTCGCAGCCGCCGCTGATCAACTACACGTTCGCCGTCATCATCGCGCTCGGCTTCATCGGCTGCGGCATCAAGATCTTCAGGCCGACCGAGGACACCCAGTACTTTGAGTACGGCTCGCTCGTTGCCTACGTCTCTGCCGTCTGCGTCTACCTCACCAACGTCAGAAACGGCGAGATGAGTGCCATCTACGACAGCTGGGGTGACGTCGACCAGAACACCGGACTCAGCGTCATCGGTGCCTCCAACGTCATGATCATCTTCCTGCTCTTGGGCATCGTCATCCTCCAGGCCGGCCTCTTCTACGCCGAGTACGCCGACTTCCAGGCCAAGAACACCTTCTTTTTGCGCGAGCTTGGAGCCTCCTACGAGGGCGCCCTCAACGCCGCCGAGAAGAAGTTCCAACAGGCCCAGGCCGCTCCAGCCCCTGAGGCCGAGCCTGCTGTGCCTGTCAAGAAGGCCAAGGGTACCACCGGCGCTGCTCCTAAGCAGACCGCCGCCAAGAAGGTCAAGCGCAAGGCATAGTCGGGTCCGTGTCCGTGTCCTACACTTTAAAAAGAAAGACCTATCTATATATATATATATATACTATATTAAATGTACTTAAAGCTAAAGTTCAACCTCATTATTTCTCCCTCCCCCCTTAACCACTACCTTCTTCTTCATGAGCTCCATCCTCGCCCAGATCCCATTGGTCGTCAAGCCCGGCTCCTTTTCGCGCCCCAAGGCCGTCTCACTCCCGTACGACCTCGAAGAGCTCCCTGAGACCCTCGCAGAGTACTCCGACGCCTCCCTGGCGCAGATCAAGCAGGGCTATAGTGCTATCAATGGTGACCAAGGCCGGCTCCAAGAGACCATCGGTAATCTCTACAAGGACGGCCGCAAGACGCAGTTCGAGGCCTGGGAAAAGGGTGTCCGCATGATTGCTCCGGGATACATTGGCCAGGATGGCTCCGTAGGCGTCATGTCGCCCACCAAGCGTGCATAAAAACCCTCGTCTAAACTACTACTACTACGCTGTGGTAATGGCTCGCCCAATTTGGACGGGGCTCCACCACCCACACTTTAGGAAAATCAGTCAGACTGATCTGATAGCGCTCGGTTACTTTTTTTTTGCCCAGTTTTTCAAGGGACTAAAATTTTTTAGAAACTTCCCCACACACTCACCACACGCACCAAGTTCCGTCCGTCATTCAGACCATGTCGCTCCAACTGTTTGCAGACACCGGCTCCGACTCCCAGGCCCTCGCCAATAACGTCAAGTTGGCTGTCGCTGCTGCCGTCTTCCAGCCAAAGCTCAAGCTCCAGGCCGACGAGTCCAAGGAGTACTCCCTGGCCCTCGTTGCTCCAAAGACTGGCTTTGAGCTCATCGAGCCAAATACCATCGTCAAGTACCTTGCCGCCACCGCCCCAAACGCCGGCAAGGACACTGCTGCCATCTTCAAGGTCACTTCTGCCGACCTGAAGGCCCCAACGATCGCCGACGCACACGCTTTTTCCTCTGCTGTCGAGTCTGACGTTTCCCAGATCATCCAGTTTGGTGCCCTGTACCCTGCCCTCGGCAAGAAGAACTCCGTCGGCGCCAGCGACGAGCTCGTCGCCTGGTTCTCCAGCTTCGCCGCCATCCCATCCGTCGCCGCTGGTGTCAAGAACGCCGGTGCCGTCTCTCACATCGAGAGACCAAAGGCCCAGAACACCGGCAAGCAGAACGTGCTGACCCACACGCTGCTCAAGAAGCCCGCCGCCAAGATCCTCCCTAAGGACGACGAGAGAAACATCCTCATCACATCCGCCCTGCCTTACGTCAATAACGTCCCACATCTCGGCAACATCGTCGGCTCGGTGCTCTCAGCCGACATCTACGCCCGCTACTGCAAGAGAAGAAACCTCAACACCCTCTTCGTCTGCGGAACGGACGAGTACGGTACCGCCACCGAGACCAAGGCCCTCGAGGAGCACGTCTCCCCTAGAGAGCTCTGCACCAAGTACCACAAGATCCACAAGGAGGTCTACGACTGGTTCCAGATCGGCTTCGACTACTTCGGCCGCACCACCACCGAGAAGCAGACCGAGATCGCCCAGGAGATGTTCAAGGCGCTCGACAAGAACGGCTTCCTCGAGGAGCACGAGATGAAGCAGCTCTACTGCCCAGTCCACAACGGCTACCTGGCTGACCGTTACGTCGAAGGCGAGTGCCCTAAGTGCCACTACGAGGACGCCCGCGGTGACCAGTGCGACAAGTGCGGTGCCCTGCTCGACCCATTCGAGCTCATCAACCCACGCTGCAAGCTCGACGACGGCACCCCTGAGCCACGTACCTCGACGCACGTCTTCCTCTCGCTCGACAAGCTCGAGCCGGACCTCAGAAAGTGGTTCGAGAAATCCTCCTCCGAGGGCGAGTGGTCCAAGAACGCCGTTACGATCACCAAGTCCTGGCTGAAGGAGGGCCTCAAACCTCGTTGCATCACCAGAGACCTCGTCTGGGGCACCCCTGTGCCGAAGGAAGGATATGAGAACAAGGTGCTCTACGTGTGGTTCGACGCCACGATTGGTTACGTCTCGATCACGGCCAACTACACCGGCGACGACAGCTGGAAGCAGTGGTGGAAGCAGCCAGAGCAGGTCCAGCTGTTCCAGTTCATGGGCAAGGACAACGTTCCGTTCCACACGGTCGTGTTCCCATCGACCGAGATCGGAACCGAAGAAAAATGGACCATGCTGCACCACATCTCGACGACCGAGTACCTCCAGTACGAGGGCGGCAAGTTCTCCAAGTCTAGAGGCATCGGTGTGTTCGGCAACAACGCCAAGGACACCGGCGTGCCACCTTCGGTCTGGCGTTACTACCTGGCCTCGATTCGCCCAGAGAGTCAGGACTCTCAGTTCTCTTGGGAGGAGTTTGTCACCAAGAACAACAGCGAGCTGCTGGCCAACCTTGGTAACTTTGTCAACAGAATCGCCAAGTACGTCACGGCCAAGTACAACGGCGTCGTGCCTGAGTACGACGTCAAGAACCTTCCTGGCTTCGACGAGGTGCTGACCGACCTCAACAAGCTCGTCGAGACGTACAACTCTGACCTCGAAGGTGTCCACGAGCGCAAGGGTCTGGAGACCGCCATGGCAACTTCTGCCCGCGGCAACCAGTTCCTGCAGGACAACAAGCTCGACAACAGCCTCTACAACAACTTCCCAGACAAGGCCGACGCCGTCGTGGGTGTTGGTCTGAACCTGGTGTACCTGCTGTCTGCTCTGATCTCGCCATACATGCCGGAGACGAGCGAGCAGATCGAGTCGATTCTGAACGTTCCTGTGCTGTCGATCCCAGACAAATTCGAGCAGTGGATCCAGCCAGGCCACTGCCTGGGCAAGCCGCAGTACCTGTTCCAGCGCATCGACGACAAGAAGGTCGCCGAGTGGCGTGGCAAGTACGGTGGCAAGCAGGTGAAGGGCGACGCTGCTTAAAAAAGCTATGCCTTGTATATATATAAATCGATATACGTAATTGGATAGAGGAAGTAAAGCCAGCACCCGGACAAGGCGGTGCCAGAATCTAACTTTTAACTTTTCGAGGGTCCGTCCGGTCCTGGTGTGGTGTGGTGATGGATCCGGATACACCGCCTGGCCAGTCACCGCCTGACTAGTTACCGCCTGACTAGTTACCGCCTGGCTAGTTACCGCCTGGCTAGTTACCGCCTGGCGTCTGCCCCTCCCACCCCGCGAGACAGGACGTTTTTTTTTTTTTTTTTCAATCCTAAAAAAAGAGCCGGCTACCCTCGGATAAGGATTGGAGCGATTGCAGTCTCATTCATGCATGGGCATATGGGAGGGCGGAGCCGAGCCCCAGCGTAGGGGGTTCTGAACTACTCTGCGGCGCGGGTGACCACGGCCGGAGGCGGGGGTGAGGGTGGGCCATTGGGCTGTGAGGGGCTTCTGCGTAGAGGTCATTGCCGTTTTACACGAGGGGACCCTGCCCTCTTCAAGGCGGGTTAGTCAGCGGTCTGGGTGGCCCGGTTGGTTAGTCAGCCTAAAAAAGCCGAGGTCCTGCTGCCCACCGGTGACCGTTCTATTTTTTAGTATTATGGGCACGACTACTAGATAATAGCCGCAGCTGACTAAGAGAACAATGTGGAGCTATCAGGGCCTGGCCCAAAAGAATCAGAGAATCGATCAGCTAATGCCGTCCGTCACGGGGCGACCGTTTATCGCGATCTAACGTGTGGCCCGGTCAAACTCTGCGGTGTCTGAGCCTTTTGTTGCGTATGCTGCAGAGAAGCGTTGTAAACGCACATTGTGGCCTAGCAAGATACCGGCCCAGCGCTAAGGCTGACGGGAAATTTTAAGTCCTCTTGCATATCGGCCTAGGCGCGCATGGTGGGGGGGGGGGGGGGGGAAAGGCTGGGGGGG
>JADIOY010000192.1:0-20350 GCA_018344475.1 Xiuguozyma silvatica | reverse complement strand
ATATTCAGCTAGAGCTATCTCATTAGGATTAAGATTAGGTGCTAATACATTATCAGGTCACTTATTAATGAGTATCTTAGGAGGTTTAGTTAAAACATTAATGAGTATTAATGCTTTATCATTTATCTTAGGATTTATCCCTTTAGGTGGTATCTTCGCTATCGTTATCTTAGAATTCGCTATCTCATGTATTCAAGCATACGTTTTCGCTATCTTAACTTCATCATACTTAAAAGATAGTGTTTACTTACATTAATTTAATTTAATTTAATTTAATTTAATTTAATTATTTCATTAATTAATTTTAAATACCCCTTTAATATCTTTAATATTTATCTTATATATTTGATATAAGAATTAAGATATTAATCTAATATTATTAATTTAATCATTAATTAATAATATTATTATAATTTAATTATTTAGTCATTTGTTAATATTATTAATATAATTTATAATTTAGTCATTTGTTAATATTATTAATATAATTTATAATTTATAATTTATAATTCATACTTTATAATTGTTAATTTATTAATTATAATTAATAATTATAATGTAATAAAAAAAAGTATATAATAATAATATAGAGAGTGACAAATTTTGTATAAAGAGAGAATTAAATATTAATTAATTTATATTAAGACTACTAACTACTAAAGGTAAATATAATTTATATAATATATATGAGAATATATAGGGATATAAATATACCTAAAGGAAACGTATGAGAAGAGACCAAGTGAACTGAAACATCTAAGTAGCTTGAGGAAAATAAATTAACAAAGATTTCATGAGTATTGGTGAGAGAAAGTGAATAAGGTTAAAGTAAGTAAGATTCAAAAAATGAGAGTAAGAATAGTTAGGATAAACTAATTCTAAAACTAAATATAGTTAGTAAGTATAATAAGTACCGAAAGGGAATAATATAAATTAGTGAAATAAATAGCAGTGAGAGGTTTATTTAAGAAATAAATAAATTAATTACGTACCTTTTGTATAATGGGTTAGCAAGTTATAATTAATAGCGAAATAATGATATAAAAGTTATTATAATGAAAATGAGAGAAAGTTATTAGTTATAGACCCGAAAGTAGATGATTTTACCATGAACAGGTGGTTAAAAAGTATATATAATCTATATATTTAAACGACTGAACAGGTTAATGTTGCAATATTATCTGAGGATTCATGGTAGGCAGTGAAAGACAAATCTGATCTACAGATGGCTGGTTTTTCGTGAAATATATTTTAGTATAGCGTTAATATAATTATTTATTAGGTAAAGCAATGAATAATGACTGGGACATTTGATCATGTTATCAGCATTATTTAATCTCTGAATTTTAATAAATATGTAATTAATAGTCAGACTGCTAGTGATAAGATTGGTAGTCGAGAGGGAAACAGCCCAGATTATTTTATAAAGTTCCAAATTATAAATTAAGTGTAAATAATGCTTATTAACTATAAAACAATTAGGGGATTAGTTTGACAGTAATTATTCTATGATCAACGTGTAACAACGGGTTAATTTTATATTATATTTATTTATTTAAATATAATTCTGGTTAATAGGCAAATAATACAACGGAACTATAAATTTATAACTGAATTCATAATTATTATTTATAATATTTATTTTAATATAAATAATAAGGTAACGAAACATTTAATGAAATATATAATTTTAATTAATTTAAAATTAAGTAATATTAGAGAAATATTTATATATTTTATTTATTTATTTAAATAATTTATATAAATATAGAGATCAACTTAAAAAGAGAAATAAAATAATGAATTAAATAGAGAATGCTGGCATGAGTAACGGATAAGAGGATCAATCCTCTTCACTTAATGTATTAGGTTTTAATAAAAAATCGGTCCTTAAGAATATATCTGAAAGGATATAATCGAGAGGTGATTAATATACTATTTTAAATAAAACGGTAGAATAAAATAAAAAGTAATATATCGTTCAGGAAAATTAGATAGTAAGAAGTACCGTAATAAGACCGACCCAGGTATACATATAGAAAAAAAGTGAATAAGATAAATTTGGTTAATGAACTCGGCAAAATAGAAGTTCATAAGTTAGTCAAAAAGAACGATAAAAGACTATGTTATACAACTGTTTACTAAAAACACAGCACTTTGCAAAAATAAGAATTGTAGAATAAAGTGTGAATTCTGCCCAATGCTTGATAATAAGGAAGTATATTGCGAGATATATTTTATAAAATTCAAGTCAATGGCGGCTTTATACTGAGAGTCATAATGTAGCGAAATTCATTGACTACTAAATATAGCCCTGCATGAATGGAGTAATGATATAACAACTGTATCAACCAAAATCTTAGTGAAATTGAATTGGTAGTGAAGATGCTATCTAGCTAAAGGTAGACGAGAAGACCCTATGCAGCTTTACTGTAATTTAATAAGTTGTACTTATTTATTTATTTCCTAGTATATAAAGTAATATTTTGATATGTAATTGAAATACTTTTATTTAAATAAATATTTACTTATTTATTAGTTTCTAAATTGAATTATTTCTTTAGATTAACAATATAAAAACAGCTTTAAATTGATAGTTTAGATGGGGCGTTGATTTCACAAAAAATAACTGAATATGTCCATATATAATTATTATGTAAATTCATATTTATTAAATTTTAATATATTTAAAATTATTGTTAAAAATATAATCTTATATTATTATAGAATAACTTATGTACAGTACAATTGATCTGAAATCAATTAAAAATGTTTAACACATTTTAATTTTATTAGTATAATAGTGGATAACTGTGCAATAATTCAACACTTACAAGTGAAGATTATACGTAAGTAAGGTATAGTGAACAGATCATTTTAATAGTAAAAGTGATCGATTAACGGATAAAAGTTACGCTAGGGATAACAGTGTAATAACATGAGAGAGTAGATATTGTCAATGTTGTTTGCCACCTCGATGTCGACCTATCTTGTCCTATTGGTAGCATAAGCTAATAAGGGTTTGACTGTTCGTCAATAAAAAAGATACGCGAGTTGGGTTTAATACGTCGTGAGACAGTATGGTTTCTATCTTCTTTAGCTCATAATTTATTTAAGTAAATAACTTAGTACGAAAGGACTTGTTATAGTTAATCTATGATTTTACTAGTGCATATCATATTCATATCATTATTCATTATATTACATATCTTGATATGCAGTTAGTTAAGTTAAATTAATAATAATTAAAAATTGAATGCATCTCAAATTTAAAATTAACTTATTTAAATTATACCTATATTCTATTTATACACCATATATAAATAGTTCATATTCTTGATATTATATTAGACTAATATATATCCATTATAGTTACATATCATTTTGGTCATGGTTAACTAATTAATATCCTATCTCTTTATACTCCTATTTATTCTTAAATCGAATCCTTGTTTTCTCTACTATTTACTCGTTATAATGGCATAATTGGTATTGCGTTTGTTTTGTAATCAAAAGACTTTAGGTTCAAATCCTAATTATAACACATTATTATTTCTTAATTCATTTAATTTATTTAATTTATTTAATTTATTTAATTTATTTAATTTATTTAATTATTTAATTACTTAATTAATTAATAATAATTTTATATTCATAAAAATATTTATTTTATTAATTTTTAATAAAATTTAATATGTTAATTTAAACTTATACATTAAATAAATCATTAGTTAATTAATTCTAAATTATCATTGATAAATAATAAATTATCATTGATAAATAATAAATTATAAATAATAAATTATAATTTAATAATTAATCGGTAAGCGGATTTAATGCAATAATTAAATAATTCGTAATAAATTAGTTAATTAATGAATTTATTTATATGCTAAATCTAAATAGATTTATATCCTTTTATATATAAGATATATAAAATATATGAGAGTATATTTAGAATATATATTATATGTAAATATTAATAGAGATAAAAACGTAATAATAGTTATATAAGTAAAGAATATATAATTATGAGAGAAAAAAAAGTAGAACAAAGAAAAAAAAATGTCTATAGAAACAAGACAAAATTTACAAGTCTTTCCTTTTCATCTAGTTCAACCATCTCCTTGACCTTTCTTTATATCATTTGCCTTATTATCAGGAATGGCAACATTAGCATTAACAATGCATGGATATATAGATAACTTAGCTTGATTTTTCTTAGATGCATTAGTAGTATTAGCTACAATCTTTTTATGAACTAAAGATGTATGTATTGAAGGTACATTTTTAGGAGATCATACAATAGCTGTTAAAAGAGGTTTAAACATGGGATTCATGATTTTTGCTACAACAGAAGTATTTTTATTTATGTCATTATTCTGAGCATATTTCCACTCAGCAATGTCACCTACAATTGAAATAGGTTGTCAATGACCACCAGTAGGTATTACTTCAATTAAACCAACAGAATTACCTTTATTAAATACAATAATTTTATTATCAAGTGGGGCATCAGTTACATGAGCTCATGATTCTATTTTATCAAGAAATAGAAAAGGTACATTAAATGGTTTATTATTAACAACTATCTTAATTGTAGTATTTGTTTTATGCCAAGTTGGAGAATATACATTTGCTACATTTACAATCGCTGATAGTGTTTATGGTTCAATATTTTATGCTACAACAGGTTTACATTTTATTCATATGGTTATGTTGAGTATTATGCTAATTATTTGTTATGGTAGAATGTATTGTTACCACTTCACTGCAACACATCACGTAAATTTAGAAACTACAATATTATATTTACATGTTTTAGATATTATCTGATTATTTATATATATTGTGTTCTATTGATGAGGTTGCTAATTTATAGGAGGGTAATATTTATTAATTATAAGATAAAATGCCATGATATATTAATTATATTAATTGGGGAATAAGAGCAGTTCCTACAATGTTTAAAGCTTCAGATACTATTTATGAAAATTCTGAAACTGTTCAAACTTGTGTAGATAATGTTGGTCAATCTCCATGAGCTTGAATAGGAATCGTTAGTGTTGTCGGTCTTACTGTCTATGGTACTTATAAATTCTGTCAGTTATGATTTCCTGATAACAATGATTCTGATAATTATTATAGTGATAGTGACAGTGATTTCGATAATGATGATTATAACCCCAGAGTTGGATTAAGAGGTACAGACCTAGGTAATAATAATAATATTCCTACTAATATTATTCCTAATAATACTAATTACATAGGTACTTCCGTAGTTAGATCTGAAATATTTAGAGGTCATTATAGCACTGGACTTCCAACACCTCCAGATAGTGATCTTGAAGATAATGCTCCTCTTACTAGACTTTATACTCATAACCCTTTTGATCGGGCTACTGAACCATTTCAATGGGGTTTAGCACAACTTGATATTGTTCAAAATCAACTTAATAATGATAACTAACATTATTATTTATTATAACTAACTAAGCTAAATGAGAGTAAATTAAACTAAACTAAATTAAACTAATATTTTTATTAGTTATTAGTTATTAGTTATAATATGAATTTATATCTAAAATATTTATTCATATTAGACATTTATAATCAGATATTCTCTGATTATAATTATATATTTTATTTAAATCTTTATTCTTTTTAGATAAAATATATTTATATTTATATTTATATTTATATTTATAATATATTTATATACTTTTAAAAGTATCTAATAATAGGTCGTTATAGATTCTCATCTTTAATTTTAATTATATAAACCTATATTTATTTATCCTTTATATCTTAATATTAGTAACTCCCCTATTCTTTCATTATATTTAATTTATATAATTAAATATATAAATTAATACTTATATTAATATTTATAGATATACTTATATTAATATGAATAATAATAGTATTTAGATTTATTAGTATAACAATATATTATAAATAGAGATATTATTGAAAAATCATTAAATATAAGTAATAAGTTATATATTGAAAGGGAGTAAGATATATAATGAAACTATAATTAAAAAGATATAAGTATTTGTGACTAAATATTATACAAGAAATGAGGTTAATAATAAGATATATATATTATATGTATACATATATGCATATAATATATATTATACAGATAGAGACCGAATGGTTAGGTGCTTCTTTTGGGTAGAAGAATTAGTTAGTTCGATTCTAGCCTATCTGATATATATATATTTATATAAATAGCTCTTTTAGTTTAATAGGTTAAAACATATTACTTCTAATAATATAATTGACGTTCAACTCGTTAAAGGAGTATAAAGAAAGTATATAATAATAATAATAATATATAGAGTATAAAGAAATATATAAGGAATTTAGTTAAATGGTATAACATCAGATTTACACTCTTAAATTAATGGTTCAACTCCATTAGTTCCTATATATATTAATAGATATATATATATTATCTAAATGAGAGCATAAATTTAATAAAATCAAAGAGTATGATGTCGGCTCAGATTAAACGTTATCTAAGGACTTGATACATGCGAATCGAACGATTTTATATATTATTTATGTAAAATAAATAAATAAGATAATCGTGGTGGACAGGTGAGTAATATATTGAAATTTGAACTATAGATAAACTAGCAATTGGTTTAATAAATTATTAATATTAAATATATTAATAAAAAATAAAGGATAATATATTAATAAGATATATTAAAAGTTTATAGTCAAGTCAATATTGGAATAGGTAGTAGGTAGATTAAGAGATTAACCTAGCCGAGGATCCATAACTAATAATGAGAGTTATAATGGTCACATTGATTCTGAGATGGATCAATATAAAAGATGTAATATATTAGATATATATATTATATATAGTGCAGCAGTAGGGAATATTAGACAATGATCGAAAGATTGATCTAGTTACTTAGAGTGATGAAGATTATAATAAATTTAATATTTATTTATTAAATTAGTAAAATAATAATGAAGAATATAAAGTCAGTATTTATATATAAAATAATGATAGTATATATAAGATAAGTCTTAACAAAAATTAGTGCCAGCAGTTGCGGCTAAACTAAGGAGGCTAACGTTAATCATTTTGGCTTAAAGGATCCGTAGTACAATATAGATATTTTAATTTATATTTAGTTTATCTAAATATAAATTAAGATATAAACTATAATCGTATCAAATAAAAAATATTATGAATAATTATAGAAAAGATGAAATTTAATGATAATAATTAGACAATACGCTAGTGAAAATATAATATGATATTTGATAGACGTTGAGGGATGAAGGCATAAGTAGTGAAACGGATTAGATACCCGCAGTAATTTATGCTGTAAACGATGAATACTAACTCTTTTAAAGTGAAAACAAAGTATTCCGCCAGGTGAGTATATTCACAAGAATGAAATCCAAGACAATAGACGGTTACAGGTTTAGGCAGTGGATTGTGTTTTTTAATTCGATAATCCCCGAAAATCTTACCATTATTTGAATAATTATATTTAATCTATTATTCTATTTAATATCATATAGATTA
This sequence comes from Xiuguozyma silvatica, assembly GCA_018344475.1. Lineage (NCBI taxonomy): Eukaryota > Fungi > Ascomycota > Pichiomycetes > Pichiales > Pichiaceae > Xiuguozyma > Xiuguozyma silvatica. Next base: position 12,789 of record JADIOY010000192.1, on the reverse strand, counting down.
AATAAATAATTACAAATGTTACATCGTTGTTTTAAGTCTGTGCTTTAAGGTTATGATTAACTTCACAAACAGACGCAAATCCATATTGTATTAATGAGATTATTAATTCTTTTATTATTACTTATTTATTTATTTAATTACCTATTTATTTAATTATCTAATTATTTATTTAATTATTTAATTATTTAATTAAGTATTAATTATTTATTTAATTAATTTTATAAGTATTAAAATTAAGATTTTAATTAATCTAGTTTCTTAATATTTAATAAGAATTATTTATTAATTTTTTATTAATATTAGGGTTTTCTTAATAAATACATATCCATTATTTTTCTATTAAAAGAGGGATAATGAAAACGGAACTACAACAAATCCTGATGACTTTTATATAATGGGCTAAAGACGCAATACAAAATATTTAATAAAATTAAATTAATTTATCCAACTAATGGATTATTAATAAAACGTAATTAAATAAATATATCAAATATATTTTTAATAAATATATATAATATGGATTAATATCTGGAATTCGATATTATGAAAAAGGAATTGCTAGTAATCATAATTCATTATGTTATGGTGAAATTTTTCCCTGTTTCGCACTAATTACTCATCATTCGCCGGGAGGTGTCTTAATTTAAAACTATAATCTTAATATTGTATATCCTTTTATACTTTATTTGAAATTATAACCGAGATTAAATACTAATCGGGGAGAAGTTGAAATACAGTTATCGTTGAGGAATCAGCGGTGGGTTGTTAAATCTCTATTTTTATTAATTTTATCATAATATTCTTTAATTTTTTAATTATTATAGGTCCGTAGTTTAATTGGCAAAACAACAGTCTTCAAAACTGTATTTAAGAGTTCAAGTCTTTTTGGACCTGTAGATTCCTTTATCTACATTTACACTTACCTATATTTAAATAAATAAATTTACTTTTATTTAAATATAATTTTTAATATTAAACATTTTTAATAAAATCTTTATTTTATTATTTATATTATAATTATTAATATTTATTAATATTTATTAATAAAATCTTTATAGAAATTATATGTAACTTATTAAATAATAATAAATAAATATTTATTTATTTATTTATTATAAAATAAATAAGTAAAACATAAGAACCAGAAAATAAAAAATAAGATGTTAGCTTTAAGAAAAACACATCCATATTTAAGTTTAGCAAATAGTTATTTAATTGATTCACCTCAACCTTCATCAATTAATTATTGATATAATTTAGGTAGTTTATTAGGATTAATGTTAGTAATCCAAATTTGTAGTGGTATATTTTTAGCAATGCACTATAGTAGTGATATTAGATTAGCTTTTGATTCTGTTGAATCAATTATGAGAGATGTACAATTAGGTTGATTAGTAAGATATATTCATGCTAATGGTGCATCATTCTTCTTTATCTGTTTATATATCCATATCGGTAAAGCTATGTATTATGGATCATATCGTGCTCCTAGAACATTAGTTTGAGTTATTGGAGTTATTATCTTTATCGCTACTATGGCTACTGCTTTCTTAGGATATTGTTTAGTATATGGACAAATGTCTCACTGAGGTGCTACTGTTATTACTAATTTATTATCAGCTATTCCATTTATTGGACAAGATATTGTTCCATTTATTTGAGGTGGTTTCTCTGTATCTAATCCTACTATCCAAAGATTCTTTGCATTACATTATTTATTACCATTTATCTTAGCTGCTTTAGTTATTTTACATTTAATTGCATTACATGTTCATGGATCATCAAACCCTATTGGAATTTCAGGTAATATTGATAGAATTGCATTCCATCCATATTTCTCATTTAAAGATCTTATTACAGTTATTGTATTATTAATTGCATTCTGTTTCTTTGTATTCTTTAGCCCTAATACTTTAGGACATCCAGATAACTATATTCCAGCTAATCCTTTAGTAACACCAGCTTCTATTGTTCCTGAATGATATTTATTACCATTCTATGCAATCTTACGTTCAATCCCTCATAAATTAGGAGGAGTTTGTGGTATGTTCGGTGCATTATTAATCTTATTAGCTTTACCTGCTTTAGATAAATCTTTATATAGAGGTAATGCTTTTAAACCTATTTCTAAATTCTTCTTCTGATTATTCGTATTTAATTTATTATTATTAGGTAACTTAGGACACTTACACGTTGAAGTACCTTTCGTTAGCTTAGGTGTTTATTGTACTATCGCATACTTCTCATACTTCTTAATCGTTGTTCCTCTTATCTCTACTTTAGAAAATATCTTATTCTATTTAGGTAGAATTAATAAATAAATACATAAATAAAGAAATAAATAAATAAATAAATTTATTAATAAATAAATAATTATTTATTTACTTATAATTAAAACCTCGTTTAATATTTATTTATTTAACTTAAATAAATATTTATACCCCTTATTTAATGAAGATTTTATCTCATTAAATAATTAATTATAATTTTATAATTTTATAATTTTATATATTTCATAAAATATATAATAATGGTATTCAAAAATAATTAAATATATATATAATTATATAATTATATAGAATATCATTAATAAAAAAAAAATAAGCATATTTACAATAGACATGTAAATATGTTAATAAAAATAAAAATAAAACAAATGTTATTAAGTTCATCATTAGTATTAACTGTATTAACAAGTATAATAAAAAAAGATAATGAATATAAAAAATGAGTAAATCGTGTTGCATTATTAATTGTATTGTATGTATTAGGAATACATGCAAGTATTAATAGTGTAGAAGATTTAATGTTAGGATATAATATGTTTAATAATATGTTATTAATGAATAATGTAAGTAATTATATGATTAATGTTGTATTAGTTATATCAATTATTTATTTATTATTACTATCATTTAATGTAAGTACAATTAAAGAAATTGATAGAATCATTATTATGAAACCTTGATTAAGTTTATTAGTAATGTTTAATATCTTAGGTTTAGTATTATTAATGTTAGTTAATGATTTAATTATGTTATTTGTAATTATTGAATTACAATCATATTCTTTATATCTAATTACAGCAATTTATAATGAATCAAGTAATTCTATTAAAAGTGGATTATACTACTTTATTGTTGGTAGTTTAGGTTCATTTATTATTTTAGATGGTACTGTTTCTATTTATGAAACTATTGGATTAACTAATATAGAATATATAATATTATATATAAATAATATTAGTTTATATGATATATTAATTATATTATTTGGATTATTTATAAAAGTAGGATTAGCTCCATTTTATAATTATTCAATAGTAATTTATAGTTTATCTCCAACAATTATAACTAATTATATTAGTTTAATGCCTAAATTAAGTATATTAACATTAATATTAAACTTTGTAAATATTATTAATTTATTACATAATAATGTTAATAATAATATTATTAATGTAATAAGTGTAGTAATATTCTTATCAATGATAATTGGTGCTATGGGTGGTATGAATGTTATTAAAATTAAAACATTATTAGCTTATAGTAGTTTATTAAATGTTAGTTATATGTTATTAGCAATAATATCTAATAATAATTATTCAATTGTTGCTTATTTATTCTATATTTTACAATATTCATTAACACATATGAATATATTTAGTATAATTTTATTATTACCATTATATAGTAATTTATATTTATATAATACAACAGTAACAAAAGGAAATAATAAAACAAATTATGATGTAATGTTAAGTAAATATTCACCAATAGAATATATAAGTCAATTTAGAGTACTATTAAATAAAAATACATGTTTATGTATTTGTTTATGTATTTCATTCTTTTCATTAATTGGAGTACCTCCACTAAGTGGATTTTATGGAAAATTATTAGTATTTATGGCTGCATTAAATAATGGTTTTGTATTCTTATCAATATTATTAGTAATTGCAAGTTCTATATCAGCATATTATTATGGTAATGTTATTAGAGAATTATGTTTTGATATTTTAAATAATTATGATTCATTTAAATATAAAGTATTAAATTATGCAAATATTAATACATTAAGTGAATTATCATCAAATGCATTAAATAAATTTAACATATCATATTATGATAATGAAAAAGCAGGTGAAAATAGTATTGTTTCAATTAATAATAACATTAGTTATTTAATTAGTGTATTAACATTAATTATTGTATTAATTGTAATAGAATATGATAATATAATAGGAGGGACATATTTAGTTATATTAGGTTATTAATAAATAATAAATGTTTCAAGATATTTTTAGTTGATATTTAATTTTCGTAGGTATCTTAGGTTTAGTTTTCATTATTTTAAATTATGCAATGGTAGAAAGTCCAAAAATGGATGAAAACATTGGTAATAGTTTAGATTATTTAGAAAAAAGTAATCCTTTTGAATGTGGTTTTGATAGTTTTAGACATAGTTCTAATCCAGTTCCAATTCCTTTCATCTTAATTGCTTTATTATTCTTACCCTTTGATTTAGAAGTTTCTTCTATGCTACCTTATATCGTTTCTAGCTATTCTATAGGTATCTATGGTTTAGTCTTCTTTATGTTATTTTTATTAATATTAGTTATCGGTTTCGCTTTTGAATTAAATTCTAAAGCTATCGCTCTGTTTAGATTTATCCCTAAAGATACTAATAAAAATTTAACTGTTTTCTTATAATTATATAGCTTTATTCGCCTATATAATTATAATCATATCCTTTATATAATTTTATAATTATATATAGTATATATATACTTTTTCATATATTATTTAATCTAGTTCTTTATCTAAATAAAGATTATTATAATAATAATAATAGATAGATAGATAGATAAATATAAATCTAGATATAATTATAGATATAATTATCTATAATTAAATAATATATTATTAGCGAATTTAAGTCAATTGGCTAGACAATCTGTCTTCCACACAGAAGGTATGGGTTCAAGTCCCATAATTCGTATCTATAATATATATTATAAATCGCATGATAGTGTAACTGGTCAAACATAATAGCCTCATGAGCTATAGATTCATGTTCAAATCATGATCATGCACAAATATCTTTTATAAAGATTTAAATAATAAATATTTTAATAATAAATATTAATAATTATGAATTATTGCTTAATGGCTAAAGCATTTCACTCATAATGAAACAATCTAAGTTCGATTCTTAGTAATTCAATAAGATTGTGAAAGAAATATAAATAAATAGAGAAAGTCTATAATTAGAAAGAGAATATAAATAAAAAAGAAGTAAAAATGAGTATATTTAATACTATTTTTAATGATGTACCAACACCATGATCAGTTTATTTCCAAGATTCAGCCACACCAAATATGGAAGGTATCTTAGAATTACATAATAATGTAATGTTCTATTTATTAATAATTTTAGGATTTGTATCTTATATTTTATATAATATTTTAGTATCATATAATCATTCAGCCATAGCATATAAATATATGAATCATGGACAATTTATTGAAATTGTATGAACAACATTCCCTGCAGTAATCTTATTAATTATTGCATTCCCAAGTTTCATTTTATTATATATTTGTGATGAAGTTATTGCTCCAGCTATGACTATTAAAGCCATTGGTTTACAATGATATTGAAAATATGAATATTCAGATTTTATTGATGAAAAAGGAGAAACAATTGAATTTGAATCATATATCTTACCTGAAGATTTATTAGAAGATGGACAATTACGTATGTTAGATACTGATGAAGCTTTAGTATGTCCAGTTGATACACATATTAGATTCATTGTTACAGCTGCTGATGTTATTCATGATTTCTGTGTTCCTTCATTAGGTATAAAAATTGATGCTGCTCCTGGTCGTTTAAATCAAACATCTGCTTTAATTCAAAGACCTGGTGTTTATTATGGACAATGTTCTGAATTATGTGGAGTAATGCACTCATCTATGCCTATTAAAGTTGAAGCTGTTCCTCTTGCTGATTTCTTATCTTGAATTGATGAACAATAATTATAATTAATCATTATTCACTCATAATATCTATCTTAATTTATTTACTCTTATATTTTTATTAATTATATATTATATATATAATATATATAATATATAAAGTATAGAATATATAAGAATAAGTATTTTATAATAGATATTATAATAGATCTTTTGGTCTAACGGCTATGACATTGATTCTTCATATCAATAATGTCGGTTCGACTCCGATAAAGATTACTACTTTTTTTATAATATTTTATTATCTAATTTTATAATTATCTAATTATTAATTATTATTAGATAATAGTTATTATAAATTATTTAGGTTTAAATTTATATTAAATATTTAATAATTATTAATGATTATTTATTAATACATAGATTAATATGTATTAATTTAGATTAATATCAATAATAATCAATAATATATATTAAATATAATATATTATATAAAATATATTAATAAATATTAATAATATTAATTAAAGTATAATATATATAAGTAATAAATATTAATTATAATAAGAGGTGTAATAATGTTTATAAATAGTGAATAATAAATATGGAAATTATTTTAATAATTTTAGGATCAATAGGATTAAATATTATTGATATATATATTATGTTAGAAATATTAATTATGGGATGTACTGTAAATAGTATTTGAATAAGTAATATAAATAATGATATGATTGGATTATTATACAGTTTAATTCAAATTATAGTAGCTGGTGTAGAATCAGCAATCGGACTAGCAATTTTAGTTAGTTTTAATAGATTAAGAGGGTCAGATGAAATATTAAGAAGCTTATAATATGATTAACGTAGTTGTATTCTCAACATTAATTGGTTCACTTATTAGTGGATTCTTAGGTAGATATATCGGTATGGCTTGAAGTAGAAGAATTGTTTGTTTATCAGTTATTGTTTCATTAATCGCAACTTATATCCTTTACTTTGATATTATGATTCAAGATAATGAATATAGAAATATTATTATGAGTTGAATTAGCGTTGATTTCTTAAATATTAATTGAGGTTTTTTATTAGATAAAATATCAATCTCTGTATTAATACCAGTAGTTACAATCTCTAGTTTAGTACATATCTATGCTTGTGTTTATATGGCTCATGACCCACATCAACAAAGATTCTTTAGTTACTTATCATTCTTCACTTTTGGTATGATTGTTTTAGTAACTGGTGATAATTTATTAATTTTATTCTTAGGATGAGAATTAATTGGAGTTGCTTCTTATTTATTAATTTCATTCTGATTTACACGTATTTCAGCAGGTAAATCTGGATTAAATTCATTATTAGTTAATAGATTTGGTGATACTTTCTTTGTTATTGGTTTAGGTTTATTAGTTTATTTAGCAGGTAGCTTAAATTTTGATACAGTATTTAGTTTAAATAGTTATTTATCAACAGATATGTTAACTTTAGTATTAATTTGTTTCTTATTAGGTTGTGCATCTAAAAGTGTACAATTTGGATTACATACTTGATTATTAAATTCTATGGAAGGTCCTACTCCTGTATCTTCATTATTACATGCAGCTTGTTTAGTTATTGCTGGGGTTTATTTATTAGTTAGATGTTCATATATTGTTGAATATAGTCCTATCGCATTAATAATTATTTTAATTTCTGGTGGTGTTTCTACATTAGTTTCAGGTTTAATGGCAGTTGCTTCTAATGATATTAAACGTATTATTGCTTTATCTACTATGAGTCAAGTTGGTATGATGATGTTAGCTATAGGTATTTCTGCTTATAACTTATCTATTTTCCATTTAATTTGTCATAGTTTCTTTAAAGCTTTATTATTTATGTCAGCAGGTGCTATTATTCATGCTGTATTAAATGAATATCAAGATATTCGTACATATGGAGGATTCCATAAATTCTTACCATTAACATATGCATGTATTTTAATTGCATCATTATCTTTAATGGCATTACCTGGTTTAACTGGTTATTATAGTAAAGATATTATTATTGAAACATTATATGGTTCATATACATTAACTGGATATATTATATATTGATTCGCATTAGCTTCAGCTACATTAACATCAGTATATTCTGTAAGATTAATTTATTATGTATTCTTTAATACACCTAATAATCCAAGATATATTTATATGCATTTAAATGAAAATCCAACATTAATGTATATACCTATGACTATTTTAGCTATATTAAGTATATTTGTAGGATATTTAGCTAAAGATTTATATTTAGGATTAGGTGCACCTATTTATAATTATGTATTTACACATCCTAATAATTTATATATGATTGAAACTGAATTTAGTTTAAGCTCATTTATTAAATTATTCCCTTTAATTAATTCAGTTATTTTATCTACTGCTTTAATTATAATGTATGAATGTTTCTATAATAAATTATATGTATTTAATAAACCAGTATTTAAAACTATTTATTCATTATTTAATCAAAAATTATACTTTGATCAAATAGTTAATAATTATAGTTATAGATGATCTTTATATATCTCATATTTATTAAATAGATATATAGATAAAGGTATATTAATTTTCTTAGGACCATATGGAATATCATCTTTAAGTTTAACTGCATCTAATTTAGTTAATAAATTAGTATTCTTTAATTTAGGACTTATTATTGAATTAGTATTCTTTTCAATATTCTTATCTTTATTCTTAAATTCATATACATTCTTATATATGATTATCGCATTAATTGTATTTATTTGTTTATAATTTAATTTAATAAGTATAAGTATATATAATATAATATATTATATAATAAATAAATATGAGTAGTAAAACTCTTATATTTATATATAAAACAACTTGAAGACTAACAAATTAAAAATAAATAAAGAATACAATGCCACAATTAATTCCATTTTTCTTTTTAAATCAATTATTTTATGGATTTTTAGTATTATTTATTTTATTATTAATCGTATCATACGTAATTTTACCTTATATCTTAAAATTAGAAATTGTAAGATCAATTATTGTAAAATTTTAATTAATAATTAAATATATATATATAATTTAAATTAATAAAATAATGTTATTGTTATTATTTATAATTTACTAATTAATTAATATTAGTAATTATAATAATAATAATAATTAGAGTCTATAATTTAGTAGGTTAAAATATATCCTTGATAAGGATAATTCAGATGTTCAAATCATCTTGGACTTAAATTTATATAAATAAATATAAAGAGAAATAAGTTCCCATAGCTTAATCTGGTTAGAGCAATAAATTGAAGCTTTATTGGTAAAAGTTCAAATCTTTTTGGGAACAGGAGAATTAATAAATAAGAATATCGTAAGAACATACTTGCAGTTTATAATAAAAAAGATTAATGAAATTAACTGCTGTAATGTAGACCTTAATAAAAGAGGTAAAAATGAAACATAAAAAATATGCAATTAGTATTAGCAGGTAAATATATTGGAGCAGGTATTGCTACAATCGGATTATTAGGAGCAGGGATTGGTATTGCAATCGTATTCGCAGCTTTAATTAGCGGTACAGCAAGAAACCCTGGTGTTAAAGATACATTATTCCCATACGCAATTTTAGGATTCGCTTTATCAGAAGCTACAGGATTATTCTGTTTAATGATCTCATTCTTATTATTATACGGAGTTTAATCTATTCTTTAATGTTCTATCCATTCTCTTTTATCTATAATTAATTAATTAATTATATTTAAAAGATATAATATTTATTATAAATTTATTTATATTAAATATTATATTATGTCTAAATAGCTTAATTGGTAAAGTGGTATACTGTTAATATATTTGATTTAGGTTCGAGTCCTAATTTAGACTACCTTATTCTTTATACATTTTATATAAAGAAATATTTCTTAATTTAATATAGGTATTAAAATATTACTAATTATTACTAATAATTTAATTTTTATCAATATATATATATATATCTATATATATTTATATAGGGATTGATGGCAGAATTTGGTTATTGCGTAATACTTGAGATATTATTACTTTTATAGTAGTGTAGGTTCAAATCCTACTTAATCCGTAAGTTATTATTTAATTTATCATTAAATAATACTTAATCCGTAAATTATTATTTTATAAATTATATTAAATAATATTTAAATGACATTAAAATAACTTAATAATTAATAATTAATAAGTATCATATTAGATTAGGGAAGATTTTCAATGTTGGTAGTTGAAGCTGAACTGTAAACTCAGTGATTTTATATCCTCGTGTGTTCAATTCACACTCTTCTCAATAAGTTTAGCACTACTTAACTTAATATAAATTATATAATTTATATTTAAATAAATAAATTATATTAAGGTATAAATATTATAATATATTTATATTAATAAATATTAATATATAGATTAATCTAGATTAATGTAGATTATTATAAATTGTAAAAAGATTTATCTTTATACATAAAATGTATTTTGATTTTAATATTTTAGATGTAACTTTATTAGGTTATTATATATTAATTAGTACAACATCTTTTGAATCATTAGGTATTTTAATTGGTACAATTATTCCAGTTATTACTGAATTATGATTTAATAGTTCTCAATTATTTGCTATTTTATATACTTTAATTTATGTAGGTGCTGTTGTTATCTTATTTGTATTCATTTTATCTGTTTTAAATAAAAAAGAAGAATATGAATATCAATATAGTAGCTTATTCTTAATTTTATTAATTTTATTCTTAGATGATTTAGATTATAATGATGCTAATGATCCTAACTTAAATTCAATTAATATCTTTGATAACTTTAATTTATTAAATATTCATAATAATTCTGATTTAACTACTATTGGTAATTTATTATTCACTGAATATTCATTCTTATTAATTTTATTAGCACTTACTCTATTATTAAGTATTATTGGTATTATTGTTGTTGTTAAAAGAGGTTTTAATAAATAATTTAATAATTTAATAATTTAATAATTTTAATTATTTTAATAAATAATTATAAATATATTTAATTTAATTTAATATATATTCTGAATAAAATTAACTAATTAGTAATAATAATAGTAATTAGTAATGAGTATTAATAATATGTAATAGTATTATTAAGTAAAATAAATTAATCAATTAATTATTATGACAATAATGATTGAATTATTAGAAAGATTTGAATATGGGATATATATCTTATTATTCATATTAGGAGTTTTATTATGTGTAGCATTTTTAACAATTGCTGAACGTAAAACAATGGGATATATGCAAAGAAGATTAGGTCCAAATGCTGTAGGATATTATGGAGTATTAATGGCAATTGCTGATGCCTTAAAATTATTAGTTAAAGAAATAATTTTAGTTCGTAGTGGTGAATGAATTTATATGATTGGTGCACCTTTAATTACTTTATATTCTGTATTATTAAGTTTAAGTGTAATTCCTTTTAATACAGGTATTAGTTTATTAGAAACTGAATATTCTTTAATATTCTTATTAGGTACTGGATCTTTAGGAGTTTTAGGTACTGTTATTGCTGGTTGAATGTCTAATAGTAAATATACTGTTTTAGCCTCTGTTAGAACTACAGCTCAATTAATTAGTTATGAATTAATCTTAACTACTTTAGTATTTATTATGGTATTATTAGTACAATCTTTAAATATTGAAACAATTATAGAAAATCAAGTTTATGTTGATTATATTGTACCTTTATTCCCATTAGGTTTAATGTACTTTATAGCTGCTTTAGCAGAAACAGGTAGACCTCCTTTTGATAATATTGAAGCTGAATCTGAATTAGTTTCAGGTCATATGACTGAATTATCTGGATCTCCATTTGTTATCTTCTTCTTAAGTGAATATACTTCTATGGTATTAATGTCATTAATGACATCTATATTCTTCTTTGGTGGTTATTTAGGAACTCCATTAGATATTAATAAATTATTCTTCTTAAATTTATTACCTTTAAATAATTGATACTGATTCTTAGAAGGTTTTATCTTTACAACTGTTTTAACTATTAAAACTAATTTCTTCCTATTTACATTCATTTGAGCTAGAGCTTCTTTCCCTAGATTAAGATTCGATTTATTAATCTTATTCTGTTGATATGTATTATTACCTTTATTATTCGCATTCTGTTTAGCTATCCCTTGCTTACTTTATGCTTTCGATTCTTTAACTTTAATCGCTTAATATTTGTCCTTATAAACATAATTTAACTTTTATTATATCTTAATATCTCTATCACTTTTATTCTTAAATATAATAATAAATAGATTACTAAGATATATATATATATATATATATTATTTATAATTATATATATATATATATATACAAGGGGTTATAGTTTAATGGTAGAACAATTGCTTTGCAAGCAATTAGTTTAGGTTCAACTCCTGATAACTCCAGTTTTTTAAAGTTTTTTTTTAATAAAAAAACTTTATTTAGGCTTTGTAGCTTAATTGGTCAAGTATCATTTTGTCACAATGGAGGTTGCCCGTTCAAGTCGGGTCAAAGTCGCTTATTAATTAATTAATTAATTAATTAATTTAAGGAAATTTAATCATTGGTAAGATATGTTATTTGCTATATAATTGAAGAAATTCTGTGTAGGTTCAATTCCTACAGTTTCCGCATTAGTACGGAAACCGTTAAGAAATTATTATGATTTCTCTACAGTTTCTGATATGTTATTTTTATAAATTTATTTATTTATTTATTTATTTATTTATTTATTTATTTATTTAT
>JADIOY010000191.1:0-20386 GCA_018344475.1 Xiuguozyma silvatica | reverse complement strand
GAGGGTGAGAGAACTAGAACCAAGGACAACAACCTGCTCGGTAAGTTCGAGCTGACCGGCATCCCACCTGCCCCAAGAGGTGTCCCACAGGTTGAGGTTACCTTCGACATCGACGCCAACGGAATCCTGAACGTTTCCGCCCTCGAGAAGGGAACCGGCAAGACCCAGAAGATCACCATCACCAACGACAAGGGCAGACTCTCCAAGGAGGAGATCGACAGAATGGTCTCCGAGGCCGAGAAGTACAAGGCCGAGGACGACGCCGAGGCCGACAGAATCCAGGCCAAGAACACCCTGGAGTCCTACGCCTTCTCCCTCAAGAACACCGCCGACGAGTCCCAGTTCGCTGAGAAGGTCGGTGCCGAGGACAAGGAGAAGCTTGTCAAGAAGTGCGAGGAGGTCATCAGCTGGCTCGATGCCAACCAGACCGCTTCTAAGGAGGAGTACGACGACAAGAAGAAGGAGCTCGAGGAGGAGTCCAACCCAATCATGCAGAAGCTCTACCAGGCCGGTGGTGCTCCTGGCGGCGCTCCAGGCGCTGCTCCAGGTGGCTTCCCAGGCGCTGGTGCCGGTGCTGATGACGCTGCTCCAGGTGGCCCATCCGTCGAGGAGGTCGACTAAGCGATTGTGCGGTCGATCCGCTCCGCAATCTATCTATAGTTTTAACAAAGTTTGATTTGACATACTCTGATAGTAGTTTAGTACAGGTAATTATTTTTCAAGAAGAGTCGAAGCCCCTAGAAATTTCCTTGCGCTTATATAGAGAACCCCTCTCTTCTTATTTATATGGCTGAAGAACCGGTTTGTCGTATCTGCCGATGCGAGGGAACTGAGGACGCTCCTCTGTTCCACCCTTGCAAATGCAGAGGTTCGATCAAGTATATACATCAGGACTGCCTGATAGCCTGGCTGGAGCACTCGAAGAAGGAGTCCTGCGATATCTGCCATGCCCCTTATAGCTTTAAGACGGTGTATGACCCGAAAACGCCGGACGTGTTGCCTATCATGCTGATCCTGAGCCAGGCGCTCAAGAGCCTCGGCACTTTCCTGTACCATGTCTACGTGTGTGTGCTGATAGTGGCGATTCTCGTCATCCAAGTGCCCACGTTCGTCGCATGTATCGACCGGCTGCTGGACTGGCAGCTTGGCTGTGAGATCCCGAACGGTGACTTCCAGCACGGCCTGTTGTACGGAGAGGACGTCAGACCCGAGGATATCGCACACCTGAGTTCGCTAGTGGACAAAGCTATACTATTCTTTACGAATACGTGGCTCAGCGGACTGCTAACATTCGTCAAGTACAGTGTCGTCCTGGGAGCGATGGTGCTCATCCAAGGATCGATCCTGAGCGACGAGGGCTTTACAAAGATCGTCCACAAGCGGATCGGCCCAGAGCCACGCCTAGAGAGCGTCTTTGAGATGCTCCGGCGGAACCGGCTCAGGCGGATTCAGAGACGCCAGCAGTTACAAGGCGAGAACAACGGAATGGCCGGAGCAGCCGCTGCAGGCGCCGCCGCCGCCGGCTTTGTCGATAACGAGCTTGACGACGAGCTCGCACGTCAGGAAGACGCTGATAACGAGGAGGAGAGAATGAATCTCCACGAGCTGAGAGAGATCATGCAGAATGCCAATCGCATTCTGGATCTACCACCACCACACAGAGTCGACCATCGTGACGGCGATGCTGGCGACGTAGGCGACGCTGGCGACGCCGACCGCATCAGATTCAACAATAACGAGATGAGAGGCGGCGCAAATAATAACATGGTGGACGATGAGGAGGATATTCTCGACGAGGCACTCGATGGAGCCTTCTTTGACGGTGATAAGGGCCCTTCCTTCGTTGTCCAGATTGCCATCTTTTTGCACGTTGCTGCCCTCGGCGCCCTCATCTGTCTCAAGACGGTCCCCTCGCTGATGGGCATGCTTGCCATCAGTTTTGCGGACTCTGTTGCTCACGGTGTCTACGCTGTTCTGAAGCAGTCCACGGCATTCAACTGGGCTCTAGGCATCCTTGCCACCCAAAGGACCAACATTCTCCCATACATCACTGAGACGGTGCGCCAGCAGAAGGTGCTGTCGTTCGTCCTTCAGTTCATAAACGACCAGGTAATTCAGCCGGTCATCAGCACATACATTAACAGCATTAACTGGACGCCAACGACGTCGCTCTTTGAGCGCCGCTCGGTCATTGGCGTCGGTTTCAGCACTGTCGGTCTCTTCATCTGGTGGGTTATGCACCACATGGAGGCCGGCTGCTCGCAGAACAACCCACTGAGGGGAAGCTACCGCTCGATCTACATCGTTCTTCTTGAGTTCGTCTGCATCCTCAAGGTCTTCGCACTCGTCATGATCGAGTGGCTCTTGTTCCCTCTTTTCTGTGGTTTCCAGGTCGAGTACGCCCTGGTTCCATTCTTCAACGAGAACCTCTTCACATACAAGATCGAGCCGTCCGTGTTTGGCCTCCTGTCTCTTGGGTACCTCCCGCAGTGGCTTCTCGGTACATTATTCATGTACCTCTTTGCATCGTTCGTCAACATG
Source organism: Xiuguozyma silvatica (assembly GCA_018344475.1). Taxonomy (NCBI): domain Eukaryota; kingdom Fungi; phylum Ascomycota; class Pichiomycetes; order Pichiales; family Pichiaceae; genus Xiuguozyma; species Xiuguozyma silvatica. The sequence continues at coordinate 17,845 of JADIOY010000191.1, read as the reverse complement.
ATCCGTTCGAGCATTCTCAGAAGGGGTGTTCTCTTCTTCATCCGGCCATCGGATGACCCTAACATCAGACTCGTGCACGATGCTCTCATGAGACCGTTTGCTTTGAAACTGTCTCACATTGCCCTCTCGGCCGGAGTCTACGCGCTCTATATTACAATTGAGTTCACGCTTGGATTGTGGGCGGTTCGCCTCCTCTCTCCAGTTGACATTTTGCCAGCGCTCCCAAGATTCTCTACCCTGGAATGGCTGCTCTACACTCCGCTGTTCTTTGCGGGCGACTCCACCTTAGACCGGATCCTGGCCTACTGGAGGTGGGTCTTCAAATGGTCCTGCTCCAAGCTGAGACTGACCAACTTCTTGCTAGGACCGGACGTGCCATCCGAACGTGGTCACATTGTCTACCGCAGCGTACTGCATCGGATGTTCAACTTCACTGCCGTTCCAGACTACGAGACACCCGTCCTGGGCCACGAGGCTACTCAGTACTTCGAGGACAACCCTGACGCCGTCTGCTGCTTTGTTCCGGACGGCAAGTATGTGAGAGCACCCGACGATGACCAAGTGTCGCGGAAGTTCGTCAAACAGTTGTTCATCCCCGTCACCAAGGATGACCAGCTTCTGGCTGAGATCCCAGAGGTTGAGGATGACGACGAAAAGTATAATCCGTACGGCGACGAAGAGGTGCTCAATTCGACCAATTACACAGTTGTCTACGAGCCGCCGCGGTTCAAGGATAGGCTGATTGTTCTTCTTGGTCTGATGTGGGCCTTCTCTGTTCTGACCGTTGTTGTCCTCTACGGTGCCATCGTCCTCATAGGCACCGCTGCCAACGCCAGCGATACTCTCGGAACGTTCCACCTGTACCCAGGCTGGTCGTCGAGCCCGTTCCGGATCGATGTCTGGAAGATGACGGTGGCCGTTATCGAGTTGACGCACTTGCCGAGCGTCTGGAACGCCCTGGCGGCTCAAAGAGAGGCCATCACCGATAATGTGAGAGGCAGAGATGGAGGCACGTGGGCATGGGTTCACGAGACTGTTGCCACCTCTGCACGCAACCTGGTGAACTTTGTTCACTCCAAGAGAGACCAGCTGCAACTCGGCTTTGTGATATCGTCGTACGCAGTTTCTGAGTTGATCATTGTCGTGTTTGGCATCATGCTCCCTGGTAAGGTGCTTGAGGGGCTCATTGAGACGAAGAAGACCTGGTGGATCGCGTCGCACCTGGCGCTCTTTAGAACGGTGCATTCATGGTTCATGTTCCTCTCGATGATGTACATGAGCGGCATTGTGGTCAAGGTGAACCCACGGTTCACGGTCACCCACAAAGTCCGCTACAGAGTGCTCTGGGTGGGGCTTATCGTGTGGCTGATTTTGTTTGCCGAGATCACAAAGTTTATCTGGTTCGACGAGCCTCCGCGCAAGTTCTGGGTGCCGGACCCACGGCCTGCCGGGGCGGACGCCATCACGCTGATTCTTCACTGGATGAAGGTTCACGGCAGCAAGTTCAGCGGGTGGCACATCGCCAGAGGCGCTGCGTGGATCACGTTCGTGCTCGAGGAGTTCTACTTCAAGAGCCAGGATTACTTTGGCAAGCTGAACGCGCAGCTGAAGGAGGAGTACTACGGAAGCGAGAAGGTGTTAGCTAATGCGGAGGAGGACGGGGAGGACGGGGAGGAAGGTGACGGAATTGGTCCTATCCCAGAGGTTCCTGCAGAGGCAGCATAATCTTTACATAATATATTGCACCCACGGTAAATATTAGCAGAGAGCGCGCCGCGGCGCCATTTCAAATGCCAAAGGAAGTTTTGTACAAGTCGCGCAGAGAAATCAAAAATTTGCTTACCTGTCTATAAGTGACTTTTGATTTGTTAAGTATAAACGGATAATGGCAGAGGACGATTTTGCCAGCAGAGAGGAGATCGAGGAGATCTTCTCGAAGTTACAGAAGATTCCAGCCAACCGACAGTGCTTTGACTGCCACGCCAAGAACGCCACCTGGACGTCGATCCCGTTCGGCATCTTTGTGTGTCTGAACTGCAGTGCCAACCACCGTAAGATGGGTGTGCACATCAGTTTCGTCAAGTCGTCGGTGCTGGACCAGAAGTGGACGTACACGCAGCTGAGACACATGAAGTGCGGCGGCAACGACAAGTGCAAGGAGTTCTTCACGAAGAACGGCGGCTCGGGCCTCCTGACGAGACCTATGCAGGAGAAGTATACATCGGCGGTTGCTGAGAACTACAAGGAGAAGCTGGACCAGCGCGCTGAGATGGACAGCAAGCGGCACCCGGACGTCCTCGAGTGGGACCAAGGCTCTGCCGCCGACGTGGAGGAGGAGTCCGCCGCCTCGACGGACGACTTCTTCTCGAAGTGGGAGTCGTCGACGCCTTCGCCATCGCAGCTGACGCCTCTGAACGGCTCGAAGGATGACCTGAGCAGCAGCAAGGGCAGCAGCAAGGGCAGCAGCAAAGAGGACGAGAGCCTGACGAAGCAGGCTGCCAAGAATTCGCGCAAGAGCAGTGTTGTCAGCGGCGCTGCCGGCTCGTCGAGACGGTCCACGAGCGCGCTCAAGGGTTCCTCCGGTGCCCGCCGCAACATCCTCAGCAGCGGCAAGTCCAACAGGGGAAAAGCCCGCCTGACGGTCAAGAAGGTGTCGAACGACATCGACTTTGACGAGTTTGAGAAGGCCGCCGAGCAGGAGGAGAAGGAGGCCGAGCTTCTTGGCTACAAGCCTTCCGCCGAGCCGGTCTCCGCCGAGCCCCAGGTCAGCGCAGCATCTGCCAAGCCTGCCAGAGTGTCGCCGCTGATGCTCTCCAAAGTTGGCGGCGGCGCCCGCAGTGCCAGCGGTGCCGGTTCAGACTTTGGCTCCTCGTCTGCCGCCGCCGGTGGTGTTGGCTCCGCCTCTGCCGCTCCAGTCGAGGAGACGCGCCAGTCGTTTGCCAAGCTGGGCTTCGGCATGACGTACTCGTCGCAGCCCGAGCAGAAGAAGACTGCCAAGAGACCGAGCGGACCTAAGTACACGGGTGAGGTCGCCGCCCGCTTCGGTGCGCAGAAGGGCATCTCGTCGGACCAGTTCTACGGCATCAACTCGTACGACGAGGAGAAGGCCAAGGAGGCCCACGAGAAGCTGCGTTCGTTCAACGGCGCCCAGTCGATCTCGTCGTCGCAGTACTACGGAGAAGACGAGGAAGAGCAGATGCGCCAGCACCAGGCCTCCCAGGGAGGGTTCGACACGGCCGATCTCGAGCAGAAGGTTACGCAGTTTGCTGAAAAGTACATGGGCGACGACATGACGGTTCTGAAGGGTGCCCTCGAGCAAGGCGCAGAGAAGCTGGGAAGCTTCATGCGCGATGTGATGCGCTAATACTGTTCTTTAAAGGATACACGCATACATAATTATCAATACTTTTTAGCTGACGCCATCGTAGGCCCTCTGTCGGCCGGCCGACACGACGCTTTGCCCAGCCTGCTTAAACGAGAGGGATCTTCAACATTTTTTTTTTCTTGCCTCCCTATTACATACTAAAATAGCATCACATGGTGTCTGTTGGAATTATCGGAGCAGGTCCGGTGGGTTCGCTTGCCGCCCTGGGCTTTGCCCACAAGGGCTATGACGTGTCCCTGTTCGATATGAGACCGGATCCGCGCACGATTGAGGAGAAAGCCCTGCGGTCGATCAACCTGGCCGTCAGTGACAGAGGCATTACTGCTATGAAGTACGTTGACGAGGAGATGAGCGAGCGGGTGCTCAAAGAGATCATTCCGATGTACGGACGGATGATCCACGACAAGAATGGCAACGAGGAGTCGCAGAAGTACGGCCTCTACGGGGAACACATCAATTCGATCGACCGGTCGAAGCTGAGCGAGGACTTGATAAACGAGGTCGAGCTGTACGGTAAGTCGCACAGCAATCCGATCAAGGCCGGCTTCGAGCACAAGTTTGTCAATGCTCACAACAACAACGAGCACGGGGGAGTCACTGTGGAGTTTGCCGTTCCGGGCGAGAAGGACCCAATCTCTAAATCGTTTGACTTCATCGTCGGCGCTGACGGCTCGTACTCTCGCACACGGAATGCGCTCATGAAGTACGTGCGCTTGAACTACCGCCAGCAGTACATCGACAAGTGCTACATCGAGCTGCGAATCGCTGCCGGTCCAGACAACACGTTCAAGATCGATGCCAACCATCTGCACATCTGGCCGCGCAAGGAGTTCATGCTGATTGCGCTGCCCAACGCGGACGGCTCGTTCACGTCGACGTTCTTCGGCCCCTGGGAGCTGACCGAGTCGCTCGATGCGCCCGACAAGATCGAGAAGTTCTTTGTTGAGAACTTTGAGGATGCCGTCAGCCTCATCGGTATGGAGAACATCGTCGAGGCCTTCCTGCACCACCCTAAGGGTGCACTCATGCAGGTCCACTGCAGCCAGTACCACTACACCGACCGGTGCATCCTGATCGGCGACGCTGCGCACTCGATGGTTCCATTCTACGGCCAGGGAATGAACTGCGGCTTTGAGGACGTCAGAGTGCTGCTCCAGCTCGTCGACAAGTACGAGGGAGACCGTGCCAGGGCCTTCTCTGAGTACAGCGCCACCCGCCACAAGGACCTCGAGGCCATTCTGACGCTGGCCATGAACAACTACGAGGAGATGTCGACCAAGGTCATGTCTCCATCGTACCTGTTCCGTAAGCAGCTCGACGGCGTCCTTGGCCGCCTCTTCCCCGACTTCTGGATCCCGCTCTACACGATGGTCTCCTTCCGCGCCGACATCCCGTACTCCGAGGTGATCAGCACCGAGAAGCGCCAGCAGAAGGTGCTCAAGGGCATCGAGACGGGCATCTCTGCTGTGGGACTCTACTTCCTGGGAAAAAAGGTGATGTCACTGCGGGACAAGAGACGGGCCTGACTCAGAGGAGACTCACGCCTCACTACCTAATGAACTACGTAATCACACACACAAAATTTTTATTAATCATATGACACTACCAATCGACCCATGTCGTGTATATTTACCTGTGTGGCTGTGTGACTGACGTTGTGCTTGGTCCCTGTATGACTCCGACCTCCGCTCTGCTCCGTTTCCGCTCTCCGCCCTCCGGTACCGGTGTGCAGCACACACTCCGCTCCCACTCTCTGCTCCCACCCCCCCCCGGGAAATTTCTTTTTCGATGACCCCATCCACCCCCTGCCGCCCGCTTCCCCACACTACCTGTTTTTTTTATTACACCTCCTATCTGTGTCATTGGCCCGACTGTCCGTCCTCCGTTACCGGCGCCGGTACCGGCGCCGGCGAAATATTTTTTTTTTATATATTGCGGTGCTGAAAAATTCGATCTCCGACCTTCGATCAACACATTATCACAATGCCAGCCGCCACTACGCAAGAGCCACAGACGCTCTATGACAAGGTGTTCGATGCCCACGTCGTTTACAATGACGAGAGCTCCTCGCTCATCTACATTGACCGCCACCTCGTCCACGAGGTGACCTCCCCACAGGCCTTTGAAGGTCTCGAGACCGCTGGCCGTGACATCAGAAGAAGAGACTGCACCCTTGTTACCGTCGACCACAACATCCCAACGGAGTCCAGAAAGAACTTCAAGAACGTGTCGACGTTCATCAAGCAGGACGACTCGCGCCTGCAGGTCGAGACCCTCGAGAAGAACGTCAAGCTCTTCAAGCTTCCATACTTTGGCATGACCGACAGCAGACAGGGAATCGTCCACGTCGTCGGCCCTGAGCAAGGTTTCACTCTCCCGGGTACCACCGTCGTGTGCGGTGACTCGCACACCTCTACCCACGGTGCCTTTGGTGCTCTCGCATTCGGTATCGGTACCTCCGAGGTCGAGCACGTCCTCGCTACCCAGTGCCTCATCCAGGCCAAGTCTAAGAACATGAGAGTCACCATCGACGGCGAGCTGATGCCTGGCGTCACCTCGAAGGACCTCATCCTGCACGTCATCGGCCTCATCGGCACTGCTGGTGGTACCGGATGCGTTATCGAGTTTGCCGGTAAGGCCATCAGAGACCTCTCCATCGAGGCCCGTATGTCCATCTGCAACATGACCATCGAGGGTGGTGCCCGTGCCGGCATGATCGCCCCTGACGAGAAGACCTTCGAGTACCTCAAGGGCAGACCACTTGCACCACAAGGTGCCGAGTGGGACAAGGCTGTCAAGTACTGGAAGACTCTCCACTCCGACGAGGGTGCCAAGTTCGACAAGGAGGTCGTCATCAAGGCCGAAGACATCATTCCAACTATCACCTGGGGTAACTCCCCTCAGGACGCTCTGCCAATTACCGGCAAGGTCCCAGATCCAAAGGACTTCGACGACCCAACCGCCAAGGCTGCCGTTGTCGCCGCCCTCGAGTACATGGACCTCGTTCCTGGCACTCCACTGACGTCGATACCTGTCGACAAGGTCTTCATTGGATCGTGCACTAACTCCCGTATCGAGGACCTTAGAGCCGCCGCCCGTGTCGCCAGAGGCCACAAGAAGGCCGCCAACGTGAAGCGCGTCCTTGTTGTCCCTGGCTCCGGTCTCGTCAAGAAGCAGGCCGAGGCAGAGGGTCTCGACAAGATCTTCATCGAGTCTGGATTTGAGTGGAGAGAGGCAGGATGCTCCATGTGCCTGGGTATGAACCCAGATATTCTGGACCCATACGAGAGATGTGCCTCTACTTCGAACAGAAACTTCAGAGGCCGCCAGGGTGCTCTTTCGAGAACTCACCTGATGTCTCCAGCTATGGCCGCCGCCACCGCCGTCATTGGCCACTTCAACGATATTAGAGAGTTCGACTACGTCGACGCCGCCGACCAGCCAAAGATCAAGCTTGATAACGCTAAGGAGTCTCACGACCTTGAGATTGCCCAGCACGAGAACGAGAAGAAGCCACTCCCTGCCCCAGCTATGGGTGAGTCTGCCTCTGAGTACCTCAAGGACGAGCTGGAGGACATTCCAGCCGACGACCACGTTGCCGAGGCTGCTGAGGCTGCTGCCGCTACCGAGGAGTCCAAGAAGGCTGACGCTGCCCCCGGCATGCAGAAGTTTGATACCGTCACCTCCGTTGCTGCTCCTCTTACCAAGGCCAACATCGACACTGACGCCATCATTCCAAAGCAGTTCCTCAAGACCATTAAGAGAACCGGTCTCTCCAAGGGTCTGTTCTATGAGGCCCGTTTCGTGAAGGACAAGGACGGCAACGACGTTGCCACTGACTTCGTTCTGAACGTTCCTCCATTCTCAAACGCCGAGATCATCGTCTGCACGGGTCCTAACTTTGGTTGCGGTTCTTCCCGTGAGCACGCTCCATGGGCCCTCAAGGACTTTGGTATCAGATCGATCATCGCTCCATCTTTTGGTGATATCTTCTACAACAACTCCTGCAAGAACGGCCTGCTTCCTATCAGACTGCCTCAGGAGGTGATTGAGGAGAAGCTGTACCCTGTTGCCAAGGCTGAGAAGCCAATCACCGTTGACCTGCCAAACCAGCAGATCCTCGACGGTGAGGGCAACGTCCTCGTCCCACACTTTGACATCGAGGACTTCAGAAAGCACTGCCTTGTCAACGGTCTCGACGACATTGGACTCACCCTCCAGAAGGAGAGCTACATTCAGAAGTACGAGACTCTTAGAAAGGACAAGTACTCCTTCCTCGAGGGCGGCTCCGACAGGATCATCGTTCCTGTGGCGGGCACCAAGAAGAGCAAGTACGGTGTTTCCGGACCTGAGTGGTAGATATCCCTCATGTTGTGGTGACCCTCCCGACTCTATTTATTTATCATTGATTGACTTTGCTTTAATCGCGCTAATTAACATTCCATCTAGTATACAAAGTAGATCTATACCGCATCGCACTCTACTGGTGGATGATCAGATCACCTTGGTCTGCCGTTCCTTCTAACGTCAGTCCATTTTCGTTGGCCAAGTGCAGCATGCAGATGAAACAGAAGCTGGTCGAGAGCTCGGCCTTGGCGGAGCCTTCGTACTTTTGAGTCATCCGTGAGACGACGTTGCTGAACTTGACATCCTCCTCATGAGGAGCCTGCTTAACAGGGCTCTTGCCAAGATTCTCCTTATCGTCGTCATCGTCGTCGTCACCTTGGTCACCTGTCCCTTCTTTGTCCTTGTTGGCGTTCCCTTCCTCGGCCTCATCAAACGATCTCTTCTTTTTCAAAATGACATCCTCCTCAAGTGTGTCCCAAAGGTGCTGCTTCAGAAGCTTGACATCAACCTTCTTGGACGTTCGGGCATAGTTGAGACCCTCTCTAGAACGAGCCTGTGAGAACACCGGTTGGCTCGCAACTGGGGCCTCGAACTGGTCGATGTCGTTGGCCACATCATCGCCATAGTCATCGGCAGGCATATCGTCCATGCCGATGCCGGAGCTCTCAAGCTCTGGCTGGGAGTTGTCCCTATACATGTCTGCAAAGAAGGACTCGTCGGCAACCTGGTTCTGCTCGTCACGTGCGACGCCGGAAAGCTTACGGCGCTTGGTGAGGATGCTGCTGATGGCCTGGTCTGGCTTCAAGTTGAGACAGAGCAGTCTCCGCGTAGTAAACTGGAGGTCCTCAGGCAGACAGTTGAACCCGGGTTGGGCCTCCATCTGCTTCTGAGGCATCATCAGTTTGGCCATCTGGCCCTGTTTGAACAGAACGTCCTCGTCAAGATCGTTGCTGTCATCCATGAAGTCTATCACGACAGGCTGTCGTCTGGACGATTTGCGAGGAGATTGCAATGCACCGGAACCGGACCCGTCGCCTGCGGCAACTCCTGTGGCCGTCTTGTCGTCACCAGCATTATCTGCATTTGGCTCGGCGGTCAAGCCGGAACCTTGCTGCAGCTCCTTCTTGTAGAGAGACTTGACGCTCGATATCTTCCAGTACTCTGGACCTCTCCAGTTCCTGCTAGATAGTGCGTCAAAGTACTTGGCCATCTGCATTCCGTCGCCGTTCTCTTCCTCATCGCCCTCGGCATCCGTGTCGAGGTTTGAGTTCTGGTGCTCGTCAAAGAGACGCGTCAGTGTGAGACCGCTGTCAAAGTCGTCGTCCATGCCGTCGTCCAGGTAGAGCGAGTACTGCGATCTGTTGTTACGGGACGCCCCAGACGTCTCGCCATCGCTTGCCGGTTCGAAGCCTGCATCGATCTGGCCCAGGTGGTCCAGGATCTCCGCCGGACTCGTGTCTCCCTCAGACACCTTCTCGAGGGATGCCATCGATGGACACACCTTGGTGTCGTTGATGCCTTGCAGCATCTCGGCAAGCTTCGAGAAGTCAGGGACCTTGGCCGGTTCAGAGAAGGTCACCGAGGAGCGGGAGGATGGTCCTTTCACAGTGGAGGATTCCTCGGCCATTTCTTGAGCCTCCTCGGCTTCTGCCGCCTCCTCAGCCTCCGCAGCCGCCTCCTCAGCGTCCAACTCATCAACCTCCTCGATCTGAGGCTCCTCCTCTGGGTTGATCACCGAGTCGTTCGACTTCTCAGTAATGACGAACATCACGCGGCCGTCCTTGGACATCCGCAGCATGTTCATCAGCAGACTCTTTGAGCCGCCCTCGTCGAAGTCCGACAGAGCCTTCTTGAAGATCGGGTTGGCCATCAGCTCCTTGTCGGACTCCTTCGCTCTGAGCGTCTCGAATGTCTTCACCAGAGTGTTCCTCGTCCGCTGGCGACGTCTCTTTCTTTCTAGGGCACGCTTCCGGCTCTCGGCATCGGCGTACTCACCCTCTCCTTCCTCGTCGTCCTCGCCCTCGCCGTGCACACCCTCAGCGCCGTCGCCGTCGCTGCCTTCGCCGTCCTTGTCCTTGCTGGCACTGAGGCCAGAAAGCAGCCTTCCGGTCTCTGTAGCTGCCGAATCAATACGCGACGAGTAGATTTTGACACAGCCGTCGAGTGTCGTCGAGGCCTTTTGGAAGTTGATGCTGTCTCCCTCTTTAAACACGGACATGTCGTGGAAGTAGTCGATCAGGGCAAAATTCCAACTGTTGGTGGAGTTGATCTTGTTGTCGGTGGCCATTCTGATCCAGAGCTCGAAGTTCTCGTCGACAGGCACGTCCTGTGCTGTACCGACGGCACGGCTTGTCGTTCCTGTTCCTGTGCCTGAGCCAGTTCCCCTCGCCATTTTCGTTAGAACCGGAGAAGAGTTGGTCTGAAAGAGCCGTATAAACAATAAAAGAAAATACTCGATGGGCCGGGAGGTGAAAATAAACAGTTTCCTAATCGGGAAAGATTAGAAATTTGGTGAAGGGACGGGACGGGGGGAGCGTGGGCGCTAAGAGACACCAAAAAAAGTAAGGGGAAGACGGCAGGTCAGATTTGGTGGTCCACGGTGGATCACCCCTTTGGGTGGAGATCTGTACATAAGTAGCCCGCCGAACCCCTCTACTGCAGTTTGCATTTTTCCTGTAGTTTTCCCATGGACAAAAAGACACTCGAGATCACCAAGTTCCTGCTCGACTGGGGCAGCCTGCTCAAGGAGCCACCAGTCGGAGGCTCGCTCACTGAGATCTACTTCTGCTTCATCCTGTCCGACTACAGCCGGGGCAAGGAGAGGGTTTCATGGTTGCAGTTTGTGAAGGCTCTGCAGATCTTGAACGAGATCTGCGACGATACCTTGTTCGACTGCCAGCCCAAGGACGCTCTGAGACAGAGCTGGGACGACCCGTACGGGTGCTTTGCACGGATAGTGTCGATCGACCAGCTGTGCCTGGGGATTGTTCTGAAGAACTTGAAGAGGGGAAGGGATGGAGGTAGCCACGGAAGTGGCACCTCCTCGGCCACTACCGGTGGCACCTTCAGCGGCAGCACAGCCACCGGCACCCTTGGCAGCGCTGGTCCCCTCCTCCAGAGACTCAACGAGCTCATCGAAGGCAGGACCTACTCTAGCTACAACTACCTAGGCATCCAGCAGTTCACCCGGGCTGTTCTGGATGGCGATTTTGAACGCACACGTGTCGATCTCTACGCACCAACGACCAAGAACGCGCAGTGGCAGCTGCTCGACCACCTGCTCGACGCAGAGTGTGCATCCCACAAGCTGTCTAGAGAGCGCGCCCGGCTGTTGACCCCGGAGGCACCGTTCTTCGAGTGCTGCAACAAGCAGGCTCACATCCGGATGCTGGCCACTCTCGTCGAGACTCCTAACCCTCGCAGCGGTCTGTGCCAGCTCAAGAAGGGTGTCACCGACGGCCCTGGCCCAGCCAAGCCAGGCATGTCGGCACTGCTGAAATGCATCAAGGAGCACGTTCACTATATCCCGATCATCCAGACGCAGACGGACACCAGGCTCGGCGACTGCTCGTACCTTGACACTTGCCACAAGATGGATACCTGTCGGTACGTGCACTACGCGCAGCTGATGCCGACGGGCCTGGGGTCCGCGGTGGCCCCGGGAGCCGCGGTGGTCCCGGTGGCATCTGGCGTTGGCGGCGTTGCCGCCAGCAACGACCCTGAGGAGGTCCTCCGCATGGCCATCTACACCCCCGGTGAGCCAATTGCTGCCGCGATGTTCGAAGAGACTCCAGGGCAGTGGATCAACTGCGACGTTACAAAGACAGACCTCGCTTACGTTCTCGGAGACGACTGGGGCTGCATCGTCGCGGACCCGAGCTGGTCGATCCACATGAACCTGAACTACAGCAGCATGAAGGACGACGAGCTCGTGAACCTACCACTGGGCAAGCTGCAGCGGGAGGGGATCTTCCTGCTGTGGGTGACCGGCAGGACGATCGAGATGGGCCGCGAGCTACTTGGACACTGGGGCTACGAGGTGGTGAACCAGGTGACCTGGGTCAAGACGTCGCAGCTCGTCAAGACGATCTCGACGGGCCGCACGGGCCACTGGCTGAACCACTCGAAGGAGCACCTGCTCGTGGGCATCAAGGGTAACCCGAAGTGGCTTCAGAGAGGACTTGACCCTCAGGTGCTGATCTCGTCGACGAGAGAGACCTCTAGAAAGCCCGACGAGATCTACGGGATCGTCGAGCGGCTGGTGGGTTCGCGGACGAAGAAGCTCGAGATCTTTGGCCGCCAGCACAACACAAGACCCGGGTGGGTCACCGTGGGCAACCAGCTGGATGGGACCTATCTGGAAGACGAGGGGATTCTAAAGAGATTGGGTGAGAGACTAAGCAAGCCAACTAAGTAAAATCCCTGCAGCTCCTCGCTCCTGCCTAATTGGGTTGGGGCCTACCAAAACTACACTCCGTCAATTACTCTGGCGGACCAATGAGCGCTGGCTAAAAGCAAAAAAAAAAAAAGTGCCCGCGCTCCTCCCTAGCGTACACAGTTTTTTTTGCTCTCAGTGCCAGTCGCTGCCTAAAGCAAGGCCTTCCTCCTTCCTAGGCAGAGCCAGCCAGCGCGGGGCCTTCCTTTACTATGGAAAGTGTTACCACTTTTTTAAGCTTATTTTTTCTTAATTCCCATTTGTGAGTTTTGCGTCAATTTTTCCCCCCTAGCTAACACACTATTCCCCCCTCCAGTCTTTCAGTCGCCATGTTCAGACTTACCGCCAACAACGTCGCCGCCGTCAGACGCGCCGCCGCCGTCAGACCAGCCACCCTGCGTGCCGCTGCCAACCTCAGAATGGCCTCCACCGTTGCCAAGCCATCTGACCCAGCCTTCGTCGACAACCCAGAGGAGGCCAAGGAGTTTGTTCAGAACGAGGACAATATCATCGAGCACTCGAAGAAGGGCGCCTCCACGTGGCTGAAGGTCACTCTGTTTGTCGCCTTGCCAGCCATCGTCATCACCGGAGCCTACGTCTACAAGGTCGAGGCCGCCCACGCCGAGCACAGAGCCCACAACAAGGACATTCCAGACGACGAGTGGCCTAAGCAGTACCCATACATGAACAATCGCTCCAAGGACTTCTTCTGGGGTGACGGCGACAAGACCCTCTTCTGGAACAAGGACGTCAACAGACACGTCAAATAAGGAGAGCTAGTTGTTATTTATAATTAAGATAGGAAGACCAAACAGGCCAAGCCAAGCCAATCCAAGCGAGCGCAGCGAGCTTGGCGAGAGCGAGTAGATGGACGAGAGCGAGTAGATGGACGAGAGCGAGTATGTGAACGAGACGGCCTAACAGCGTTCAATACATGATAGCCATCCAGGCAATCTACTCATAAGTATCTGTGAAGTCCATTTTCCTAGTATGCCGAGAAGATGTATAGATTATTCGTTGCCGCGATCGCAACGGTGTTCTCCCTAGGGTGCCAGCTCAGGTGCAGAATGGCCTTCTTGAAGTCGATGTTGTCAAAGTCCATCTTGTTCATCATCGAGAGGTTCTTCCGCTTGTTCGAACCCAACCGCTTAGTCTTGAACGCCGACTTGTCCGCCTGCAACACCACCTCCTTCTCCTGCTCCGACTCGGAGTCCCCAGCGGCACCGCCGGCTGCTGTAGTGTCGAGCTCCGGCGTCACCGCGTTCTGGTAGATCATAAAGTTGTTGTTGTACGAGCCCGTCATGACGGACTTGGAGTCGCCGCTGAACTGCACCTCGAACTTGTCGAAGATGGCGTCGTTCTCGTAGGTGTCGCACAGCCGGTCGCGCAACTGCTCGTGGATGTTGATCGTCTTGACCGGCTCCGTCTCCATGTTGATGTCCCAGATCTTGACCGTCATGTAGTCACGCGAGGCGATGTACCGCCCGTTGGCGCTGAACTTGACGTCCGAAATCGACGACGTGATCTCTGTGAAGAAGTTGTGGTTCGAAGGGTCCATGTACTCCTCGAACACACGTGCGTGGTTGTCGCACAGCGAGTTGACGCGCATGTCGTTCAGCTTGATGAGCCCCTTCGACGAGGCGTACATGAAGAGGTTGCAGTCGATCGGGTGGAACTCGGCCGACGTGATCACCTCTGTCAGCTCCTCCATGTTGACGGGCTTGATGTCGACGATGTTGAAGCTCTGGTCGGCGATCCCCAGGTTCCAGAGGTTGATCCGGAGGTCGTCGGCAGAGATGAACGTCTCCTCGTCCGAGTTGATGCTGATCGAGTTGATGTGGTAGGCGTGCGCGTTCGAGTAGATCCGCTTCGGCTGCGCCGCCGTGATTGTGTCGTGGACTGTGAGTCTCGGCAGCTTCAGGTTCGAGATCGTCTTGAAGTAGCTCGTCACCTGGGCGGCCTCCTGTGGGTCGGCGGAACCGGTGGCGTCGTGGGCGGCCGTCTCGTCCTCGAGGTTGCTGTCGTCGGCGATGGCGTCCTCGTCGTCCTCGTCGATCTCGCCGCCGCCGTTCCTCGTCTGGAATGCAGACAGCTGCGACGCCACGTTGGCGGCCTGCTGTCCCGTGGCGGCCGACTCGTCGCCGCTGCCGTTGCCGCTGCCGCTGCCGTTGCCGTTGCCACTGAATGCTATCATGTTGTTCTCCTGGACGATCTTGATCTGCTTCTCGAACACCTTCCAGAGCTTGATGGTCTTGTCGTTCGTGCTCAGCAAGAACTTGGACTCGTTCTGGCGTCGAAGCCACTTGATCTTGTTGATCTTCTCCTCGATCTCGAGGGACTTGAGGTAGTCGAACTCGGCGTCGTGCGACTGGAACTCCGTGTAGAACCGGTACTCGCAGTTCTTCTTGTTCTCGTTGCGCTCGAACAGCACGACGCGGCCGCCGCGGTCGCCCGTGGCGAGGTAGTCGCCCGTGTGGTCGAACTCTACCGTCGAGATGATGTCAGCCTCGGTGATGTTCTCGATGTCGCCTTTGTCTCCGAAGCACTGGCTGAAACGCCAGGTTGGATCCTCCATTGTGGTGTCGTGTGTGTCAATTGTAGGGTCTGCGTGCAGATAGAGTGGCAGTGGGGTGGCTGGTGGGTCTAGTTTTGCGGGTTTGCCAGAGGTCCGGTTGCCGTCTAAAGGTGCGCCCTTGTTGTATAAATGAGGCCCAGGGAGGGAGCCATAAATTAAATTTTTCGAGGAGCATAGGTAGCGTGCGGTGCGGATGGCAGTTGGGCGCGGGGGCCCCGAGGGAGGTGGGGGGAGAGGGAGAGAGGACGATGGAATTGGGGGAGGGCAGAAAGGTCTGGAGAAAGGTCTGGAGAACGGTCAAGAGAACGGTCAGGAGAAACAGGCAGGAGATGTAGATTGTGGGTTTCTGATGGATCCGTTGTGTTTGTGACAGTTTTGAGAGACTGCTGGTGTAGTTTTAAGTCTGTTCAACATGCTAATTGGTGTACCTCTGGTGGCTCCTTGATTGCTCAATCCTATTACTGTTTTTAGCGCCAAATGTGGGCACTTGAGCTATCAATTCTGGCAGCAAGGAAGATATTCGAGGAGGGGAACTGGGATATACATGCAAGTGAGGGTGGAATACTACTTAGAAGGTAGCGTATGAACGAGGCAGCATCTCTATAGTACCGGAGTGATGGAATAGCAAAATTACTGGCAACCATTCGAACCTACGGCAGGGTCCGATGCCACAGAAAAGGTGTAGCGGTGCGCTGCCACTAACTATGAATCTTTCACCGAAAATTATACAGAGAAGGAAGATTATAGAGAAAGCTACAGAGAATGATGAAAACCGTACAGTGGATATATCTCCTGCCTACTACCTACTAGTACTACCTACTCTTGCCGCTAGCTGGCTCTCGCTCGCTGCGCTTTCTATGACTAACATTGTTGATTAGTTACACCGTAGAACCTTAGGCTCTCTTGGCAGCGTCGGCTGGGTTGACTCTTCTGCCGGCGTTGTATCTCTGTCTGACAGGAGGGGTTCTGACCTTTCTTCCCTCTCTGGATCTGACTCTGACAATTCTGGCGTGGATGGCGCAAGAAACACAGTACTGGAGCTTGTTGTACATCTTTGGGATTGGGTACTCGTCGTAGACGGAGGCCTCGGAGAGGTCTCTGACGGCGGCGGCCTCAACCATGTTTCTGACGGACATTCTCTTGATGGCCTTGTCCTTAGGGACGCATCTAGAGCAGTTGACGCATCTGACAGGGTTAACGTGGCCTCTGCCCTTCTTGTTTCTTCCGTTGGAAGCTCTCTTCTTTGGCATCTTGGGTTTATGTGTATGTGGTAGGAGAGAGTGAAAAGTTGAAGCCCGCGAACTTTTTTTTTTCAAGGTTGGCCCGTGGAAAAAAAATTTTGGGATAGGGGTGGGGTGTGATGAGGAGAGAGGGTATGCACGTGACTACGATGGAAAGGATCTGGGCTGATCGACGCGACGGAACGAGTCGGAAAAAAAAAAACCCAGATTCCACTGAACTGACTGAGTGTGGTGGTGAGTGCGCTGCGCGCGGCAAAGATCAGCTCATCTGGGTAAAAAAAAAAGGAGCGCGCCGAAAGCTAGGTGGACCAATCAGAGGGGCACGAAAGGAATCAGCGGTGGTGTGAGGGAGGGTAGCTGGGGTCAGTGGGGCCAGTGGGAAATGTGGTTTCTGGGGGAAACTTTGCGAAAGGTTGGTACCATATTGACCGCTGAGATGTGGTCGTTCGAATGGTGCCAAGAGGCCCCAGATACCCGCACACGCTGACCACAATGCGTTCCCCTATGCGTTCCCCCCAGACCGGTCCTCCCCCTTAACCTTAATTAAAGTTCACCCACAGAGTGTGTGGCCCGGCCGCGCGAGGCAGGGAGAGGGAGCCAATTTTTTTTTTCCCGCTCCCTTTGGCTGGCACCAGTCTGTCCACTCTGGGGCCGGTTTTTTGAGGTAAAAAATTTGTTGTTATCACACTGTTTCTTTCTCTTCCCATACAGTCACACTTCTTTAGAGTCCCCAGTACCAAGATGCTTAGACAGACCCTGAAACTCGCCAACAAGCCGGCCAGAATGTTCTCCACGAGCGCCGTGGCCCGCAACGCTGCCAAGACCCCGAAGGAGTTCAAGACCGCCAAGAACCTCAGCGAGGTGACCGACAAGTACGACCTTATTGGTCCTGGTGCCAAGCCTGGCGAGGTTCCTACCGACCTTGAGCAGTCGACCGGTCTGGAGAGATTCGAGCTGCTCGGTAAGCTCGAGGGTGTCGAGGTCTTTGAGACCAAGCCGCTCGACAGCTCCAGAAAGGGCACCCTCAAGGAGCCTATCATTGTCGACTCCTACGACAAGTACAGATACGTCGGCTGCACGGGCTCGCCCGCCGGCTCGCACGTCGTCATGTGGCTCAAGCCAACCACCGACAAGGTCGCCAGATGCTGGGAGTGCGGCTCCGTTTACAAGCTGAACTACCTTGGAACGGACAAGGACCCACACGAGCACTAGACCACTAGATGCCCCTCACCGCGCTACGGAGTAGATGGAGACGAAGGATAGTTTGGGCTGCGTGTGCGTGCGTATTCTGGGCCCGTCGGCCGAGCGCCGCCGGCTCACACTGCATGCGGCCAGATGTTATTTGCAGCGCCCGCTGTATCACAGTATTTATTACATAAGAATGCTTGGAAGAACGAACGAGGCGAGAGCCGTCTGCGTAGCCGGTCAATCGAGACCCGTCAGAGCGGTCAATCGAGACCGTCAGACTGGTCAATCGAGACCGTCAGACTGGTCAATCGAGACCGTCAGACTGGTCAATCGAGACCGTCAGACTGGTCAATCGAGACCGTCAGACTGGTCAATCGAGACCGTCAGACTGGTCAATCGAGACCGTCAGACCGGTCAATCGAGACCCGTCAGTAGCCGGTCGGGCCAGGACTGCCATAAAAACTGCAGCCCTCAGGCGGCTGCAGGACTGGATAAATTCAAGGCTGGTTCTGTCTCTAGGTGTGCAGGCACCAACTAAGATGAAACCAGGCCAAATGTTACATCTACTCATCAGATCCCGACCAGATCCCGATTTCCCGTATATCTGCTCGACTACTCCTTGACTGGTCCCCCCACTTCTCCTCCACTGCCTCCTCCACTGCCCCCCTCCACTG
>JADIOY010000190.1:0-16136 GCA_018344475.1 Xiuguozyma silvatica | reverse complement strand
GAATATTTTTTTTTTTTTTTTTCTTGCGGGAGCGGCAAGGCTAAGGAGCAAATCGAGCTAGATCTCTCCGCAGGCCCAGTGTCTGGGGAAGGAGTGGGCGAACGACGTGCGTTTTTTTGTTATCGCATATTCTGCCCTCTTCCATTCACTCTAGAATACTGCCGGACCGGGAGACGCCAATCCCACGCCAATCCCGCGCCAATTCTACATACGAATTCACATTACAATGCATAGGCAGATCAGACGCCGAAGAGCGTTCCGAATGGGCACATGGAAAGCGGGCAGCGGGGAGATTCAGGGTGTTTTTGGAAATCTAAGATTCTTCACCTTGCATCGCCCTGAAGCTAACCCCTAAACCTCACCTCCCGGTGCTGACTCGGGACGGGGGCCCCTTCAGTGCACCGCCAGCTCAACACCACTCTGCGGTGAAAAAAAAATCTCGGGACCTTATCTATCAAATTTACTATTTAGCGCTAATAATTAGAATAATAGGGTAAAAGAATTGGGTGCCACTTTTTTTCCAGCGCTAGCACTTTCTGCACAATGTCCGATTCGAACCCATTGGATATTGTGGACGTTTCTGAGGTGAACGAGGATGCAGCCAAAAAGATCCTGCATGCGGCCTCCACACAGGGCTTCCTTATGCTGGAGGGCCACGGCTTCACCGAGGAAGAGGTCGACGAGGTCTACAAGCTGTCGCACGCATTTTTCAGCCTGCCAGATGAAGAGAAAAAGAAGTATGCGATCAACCCAGTGAACGCCGGCTACACGGCCATGTACCAGGAGAACCTCGAGGAGGACGATCCGGACAGGAAGCTCGGGGACCCGAAGGAAGGTTTCAACTTCTGTGGGATTGATCTCGAGACCGGGATCGCTGAGGATCAGAAGCTTCCGCCTCTTTTCAAGGAGAATCAGGCCACCGTCAGTGCCACCGTGCTGAAGCTGCGGCAGGCAATGAAGAATGCGTTGCAGCTACTCGCGATGGGGCTCGAGATCGATGCCAAGGACGGCGGCAAGGACTGGTTCACCGACCGCCACGCCGACAACATGAAGTCCGGCACGACCTTCCGGTTCCTCCACTACCCGTCTCCGGTGAAGCCCGGCGCCTCCGAGGAGGAGAAGGACAAGTACCGTGAGATCAACATTGCCGGTGCCCACACCGACTACGGCTCGATAACGATGCTGTTCCAGAAGCAGGATGAGGACGGCCTGCAGATCCTCTCGCCCGTGACCAAAAAATGGGTGTCGGTCCCCTACGTCCCGGCATCGCCGAAGTTTGCTGCCAAGGGTGAGGCCCCGCCGCTCGTCGTCAACATCGGCGACCAGCTCAGCTACTGGACCAACGGCTACCTGAAGTCGACTGTCCACCGTGTCCGCTTCCCTAGCAAGCTGCTCGATGAGGGCAAGGACCGCTACTCGACGGTGCTCTTCGTCCACCCTGGCGACAAGACACTGCTCGAGCCCGTCCCTGCCAAGGCCATTCAGGCCATCGAGGGCCGCGGTGCCGCCGCCTACCTGGCGCAGCACGGCAAAAGCCAGACCGCTGGTGAGCACCTCGCCAAGCGTCTTGCTGCCTCCTACGGTTGGTACTGAAGAAAGCCATTTCGACCTCTATATATACATAATACACTGTGCCAGTCCCTTCGTGAAAAATATAATTGACCTGCCAAAACGCGATCTACACTATTTTTCAGCCAGCCAGATCGCGTCGTATCTTTTTACGTTATACACAGTGTTCCTTGTTCCATGACGGACATACTTCCAGGCGATACAACGAGCACGGGGACTGGGATGAGGCACCTTTTGGGAGGAATAGCCAGCTGGTGGACAGGCAGCGACCCTGCCGGTGGTTCAGGCCCTGCGAACCCCGTTACAGGGGGAAACACCTCATCGCAGCCCTCGGATCCAGGGTACTCTTTTAACGACGTCTTTGACGATGATGAATCGATCGGCGACACAATTCGGCTAATACGGAGTACCGAGCAGAGGTGGGCACAGCCCGAGTCGGAGAAGTACTCAAGTAGATACCAGTCGGAGCTCACACGAGCGGATCTGGGTGACCTCCAGGGCGATGAGGTCGTTGCAGACCTGTACCGGCGGCTCGAGGCCAACAACGAGACGATTCTGCGTCTGATCGCCACGTTCGACAAGGCCACGTTCAAGACGGACTACGCGCAGCTGAAGGTCGAGAACGATGCGCTTGCGAAGAAGTACGAGAAGTTGGAGCGGCAGTACAAGGCAGACATCGAGGCCGCGCAGGAGGTGCACAAGCGGTACGCGCAGCTCGCGCGGAGGTACAGCGAGCTCAAGAGGGACACGACGGCGAAAGATCTGGCAGCTAAGCTGCGAAAGAAAGAGGCAAGGCTGGCAGAGCTCGAGAGGAAGGAGAAGCGGTACGCACGCGAGCTGGAGAAGGCCGAGGAGCGGTACAGCCGTGTCGTGAAGGACGGGTCGAGGGTGGCCTCGCAGACCGTCAAGGAGGCCTCGATGTACCAGGAGATGTACGAGGAGAAGCGGGCCGAGTGCGATGCAAAGGCCCGCGAGAACGAGCGACTGAAGCTACGGATCGCGGAGCTGGAGAGGATTGGGAGTGCCGGTTCTAGTGCTGGCTCGGGCAACTCGCTGCCTTCGCCTCCACGGAACAACGATCCTACCGATCCAATTGAGCGCCTCAGACTGAAGTACCAGGACAAGCTGGTCGACCAGACCGAGTACGCCATCTCTTCCTCTGCTCAGCGCAGAGTTGCCTGATTGGCCGGATATACTCTATAGCATACACTATTTATAATGACCCACTTCGATTTCTCTTCTCCCCCGGCTTCACTCCCTCTCTCTCCCCCGGCTTCACTTCTTACACTGTGATGGTGAAAAAAAAACATACACGTTACGTATCCACTCTTGTTTTTCCTTCACTTAGTCAGCATGAGAACGGGCATTTTCGGATTAACGACGTGCCTCCTGGTACTGCTCGGCAGTGTGTTCGTGGATGGTGCCTTGGAGGTCAATGGTGGACGGCCGTTGCACCGCCGGGTCGCCAACGAGTTCACCCACCCTGGAGAGGAACACCTTGAGATCAGGCCTTTACATAGGAATAACCTCCTGCTCTCCTTCAACTTTGAGACCAACCACTCGACGGAGGTCTACCCGTCGTCGGAGATCTTGCACTACGACGTGTTTCCGAAGTCGATCGGCTCGGTCATGCAGAACTCGCACACGCGGGAGTGGCACCTGCGGTTCGCCAGGGGATGGTACGACTCTGACGTGTGGGGTAAGCTGACGAGGAATGGCACCGAGAACGGCGGCACCGGCGTCGAGCTGTGGGCCGTCATCGAGGCTCCATCGAAGGAGGCCGCGTTTGAGAACTGGCTGAAGCTTGCCAACTCGCTCTCGGGCCTCTTCTGCGCCTCGCTCAACTTCATCGACTCCTCGTCGACGACAACCCCGGTGACCCTCTTTCAGCCGGACGAGGCCGCACTGAACGGCGTTCCGCTCAAGAACGAGCTCTACCTCTTCAGAAGCGCACTTCCTAGAGAGCCCGTGTGCACGGAAAACCTGACGCCGTTCCTCAAGATGCTGCCCACCAAGGGCAAAGCCGGAATCGCCAGCCTGCTCACCGGAAAGCACGTCTTCAACAGCGAGTGGGTCTCCATGGCCATCGACGTGGCCACCGCCTGCGACGATGGTAACGTCGACAACTGCCACCTCAGCATGAAGCAGTCGATCGACCTCGTCAAGAACGTGCCGCGCACCCTCGAGTTTAACAAGAGCCCCATTCCAAAGCCTGTCGACGGAGACGAGCTCCGCTGCGACCTGACCAAGAAGCACGACCTCTACCACTGCTTCCCCGTCCCTGAGGAGAACAAGCTGCACTTCAACTTGACCGACCTCTTTGGATCCCCAATTCATGGCGGTTCCCTGATGGCCTCCGAGCAGACCAAGGTCTGCACTTCGTTCACGAACGACTGGAACGTCACCATGTTGTCGACTGAGGGCGTCGTCAAGACTTCGCAGGACACCCCTCACTGTTTCCCACTCGACACAAACGTCGACTACACGTTGATCTTTGACACCGAGGACTCCACCTCGATCCCAAAGCTCGAGGCACCTCCAATATACGCCTCTCGTTCGCTTTCCGGCTACTCCCAAGACTCTGGTGGATTCCGTGTCGATTTGTACAACCCTACTGACGATGTCGAGCACATCGTTGTGTTTGAGACCTTCCCTTGGTTTGTGAGACTCTACCTGCACACGCTGACCTTGACTGTCAATGACACCACCACATACGACGTCTCCGACAATGCCATCAAGAACCTTCTGAGCGACATTATTTACAGCCCTGCCAGCGACAGAAAGAGCCCCTCCCATCTCGAGCTGATGGCTGTGATTCCTTCGCACACCAAGGTGAAGCTCTCGTTCAACTTCGACAAGGCCATGCTCCTGTACGCTGAGTATCCGCCGGATGCCAACCACGGCTTTGAGATCGATCCAGCCGTCATCGCTGTGATCGATCCTGCTACCCGCCAGCCGTGGTACGAGGTTAGAACAACGACGGCTCTGTTGACCCTCCCGACGCCGGACTTCTCGATGCCTTACAACGTCATCATCCTCACTTCGACTGTGATGTCCATGGCATTCGGCTCCTTCTTTAACATGCTCACGAAGCGCACCGTCACGGAGGATGATGCCGAAGCCATCGCTGCCGACAGCCCTCTGAGTAAGTTGAAGAAGAAGGTTCAGAAGGCGAAGGCTGCGGTGCGCGCAAAACTGGGGCTGGCCTAAGAAAGAGCACAGTCAAAAACGCAGGGTTAACTATGCACATAATGATATGATTCCAATAGACGTAAAAAGTATATTTGTGTAGCAAAGCGTAGGTAAAGTCGTTCTCATCTTCTTTTGGCCGTCAGAAGGTCGTTCATTCTTTCCAACTGGTTCATCAGCAGTCCTTCGTCACAAATTATAGGCATGATGTCGGTAGAAAGGGTTGGCTCCTCGGTGTGGAGCAGCTCTTCGAAGAGATCCTGCCACTTTGTATCCCAGAGAGGGTTGACCGATGGCTTTCCGTCCATCAGTGGCTCTCCAAAGACAAGCAGATGAACCAAACCAGCAAGCTTATGCCAGTCTCTATTGAACTTCCAAGCTTTCTTGTCTTCAGGTGTCTTGAAGATCACGCCTGCATCGTAGAGGGAAAGATCGATGGCAGAAGACCAGTTAGAAAGAGTCAAGTCGTTGTAACCCAGTGCACCCTTCTCAACTGAATGGTCGATGGACACCATGCACGTCTCCTTAGAAACGTTTGTGTGGATAATTCCAGAGCCATGGATCTTGTTCAATGCTCGAATAAGTTGGACAGTGAAGTAGGCTGCCACCTGCTCGGAAATTTGGAACGATGACTCCTCGACGAGGTGAAGGAGGTTACTCAAAGAACCCTGCTTGTAGTACTTTGAGAACAGGTAGGATTCATCGGAGTAGTTGAAGCAGGCTGCTGGCTGTGGAATGAGATCCGTCATCGTTGCGACCCTGTGCATCATCCAAAACTCTTGGGAGCAGTCGTTAGAGACATGGAGTGTGTACTTCTCACCGGTATCCTTCTCGCAAAGGAATAGGTCATCGCCAGCGAGCTTCTTGGTGACACAGTAAAGCTCGTTGTCGAAGCGAAGCAATGACTGGGTGTTTCCCATGACTGGGGCCTTTCCGTTCTCAAAGAGACTGTTGAGCGCAGACAGTTTGTTCAACTGTTGGCTCAACACATGGAAGTTCTGCTGCTCGGAAGCTAAAGCCTTTGTGGTATTGATCACATCCTCTTTGTATGGATTGACCTCTGTAGGCTTATGGAAGGAGATTCTCAGAGGGGTGTCCATGAATGGGGAACTCATGATCGTCTCGCCATCGTCTCTGGACTTTAGAGGTGTCTTCATGCACTCAGAAGCAAGCTTGTTGGGTTTGGCGCTGGCTTGGGGCTCTTCGGAAGGTTCGGCTTCCCGCTTAGGAGTAGTTTTTGTCAGAGTCTCGGTGACAAAGTCACTGAAGCCGTTGAACTGGGTACCACCCCCACTGAGATCTGCGTCGGTGTTGGCAGTGGTGCTGGCAGGGTCGTTGAACATCTGCTGCACCTGAGTACTGGCCTGTCTGGAGAAAAATGAAAGCGTGGGCGACTGGGTCAGCCTCTTGGTGTTGTCCTCCAGCGGGGCCGCGATGAAGCTGTCCGAGTTCCTCAAAGAGGAGCGCTTCGCCTTCTTCTTGGCATGGAGTTTGTGTGGCTTAGCAAAATCGGAAGAAACGGGCCGCTTCTTCTTGTTGGCAGCGTTAGATTTCTGCATCAGGGACAGCACCTCATAAAGAGACCTGACTTCCCTGCCGTCGTCGGCAATAAACAAGTCCATGTTGAAGTCGAACCTCTGGGTGCGCTTACCTGGAGCTTCAACGACCTTGGTGACTGGGTACTTTGGCACCAACTCGTCAGAGAACACCTCGAACTTTCTCGACGTTGTAGGTGCGTGCTGTGCATTCTGTGCCTGAGGAATAGTCTGGCCTTGGAATGGGACGGCATGGATAACATTCTCTTTCTTCGTGTTCTTAAGAGAGTCAAGGCTGTCTCTGGTTGGAGGGGCAGACATTGAGGCAGATTCGGACGTCGAAGGTGCCGGAGCATCGTCAGCAAACACAGCGAACTGGCGCTTTTTGCTCTGCAGCTTGATGCCGAGTCCACCTTCCTCGCGGTTCTTCAAGCCTACACCGGGGCCTGGCAGAGAGTTTCTGCTGTTGTGAGCATCTCTTCTCTCCTGGAACCGCTCGTAGGCTCTCTCGAGCTTCTGCAGAGGCCGCGCTTGGCACTGCAAGCCCTTGAGATAGATGCCGTCGGCAGTCGACCACTCACCCTGCCGCTCCAGGAACAGAGCGTACTGCTCGTAGAAAAGGCTCAGTTTCGAGCCGATTCTCTTCTTGTGCAGGTACTGAAACACCTCCCTCGGCGTGTCCGAAAAGTTGATGTACTCTAACCAAACTTTGAAGTACCGGACCTCGTTCTTGTAGTATTCGTCGTCCTTGAAGTCGTGCGTCGCCCTTTCGAGTAGGCTCACGAGCACACTGTTGTTGTTTCCGGTTGGATAGCTCTCTCTGATCCACCGGAAGTAGTCCAGGTAGGGCTCCAGCGGGTCGTCAAGGTCAGCCAGCCTTTCCGGCTTTAAGGAGTCTTCAAACTGAGCCTTTTCGAGATCCAGCTTCTTGGCCTTGTCTGTGGTGCTCATCGAGCCCAGCTCGGCGATCTTGGCGACAGAACGGCCCTGCTTGATCGGCTGGATGTTCTCCTTGTCTGCCTCAATCAGCGAGAAGTCAGTCGTAGGGTTCATACCGCTCTGATCCGGGGTGTTTACTATGGGGGAGAAAAATAATAGCTAAGCGCGGCGCGTAGCAGGGATTCTTTTTTCCACCTTGACAGGATGGAGGGTGTCTTCTATAACTGTTTCTGGCTGATTGAGCGACCAATTATACTTCCAGAACTGTCTGATCACACTGCAGTGTTTAAGTAATGTCCAATCAATACAGAGTTGTAGTATTTCTTGTATCTATCCAGAGAAGCCTCATACTATTTTACCTATTTTCGACATAGATTAGGACGACAGAGAGAGGATTAGATGTCCTCGACATTCATTTATTAAACAGATTATCTTCTTTCAAAGCTTTCGAACTGGTTATACTATTGTGCATAATTCAAACAGAGGCAATGCTTGCAGTAGATGAGAACAGATACTGACAGGAAACTATCCAAAGTACACTCTCCACAGTAAAAATGAAAATGCCATTTTTTCCTTTCATATCTCATCGTACTTAAAACAAAGCATTTCGGTTACGGCCATATCTAGGGGAAAGCACCGTTTCCCGTCCGATCAACTGTAGTTAAGCCCCTAAGAGCTCGACTGAGTAGTGTAGTGGGAGACCATACGCGAAATTCGAGTGCTGTAATCTTTTTTTTTTTTTTTTTTTTTTGCTCCGAGGTACCAAAAGCCCATCCAAGTAAAGTAGTCCTTCTAGATAATCTATGTTCCTTAAATATATTGTATATATACAAGTAGAGTTCCCAATAGTTCACGTTCACGTTCACGTTCACGTTCACGTCCACGTTCACGCTCACGTTCAGGCCAGAGGCTGGTCTGGCTTTGGCTCCGGCTCGGATGGAGGAGGAACATCCTTCTTGTCCTTGCCGTCCTTACCCTCCTTCGGGTCCAGGTACTTCTTAAATGCGTCGTTCTGCTCCTCGAACGGTCTTGGACCGAGCAGGCGAATCATGTCATCTCTGGTGATGACCTCCTTAGCGAGCAGCTCCTTGGCGACTTTGTCGACCTCGTCGATCTTCTCTGTGAGGAGGGCCTTGCAGCGGTCGTAGGCGGTGTCAACGATCCTGCGGACCTCGGCATCGATCGTCTCGAAGGTCTCCTCACTGAAGGCCTTGTGGACCTGCATGTTGGAGTCCTTAGGCTCGAACACGATCGTGCCGAGCTTCTTCGACATACCGAGCTTCTGGACCATCGCGTTGGCCATCTTGGTGACCTTCTGAAGGTCGTCGGCGGCACCCGTGGTGACCTCCTTGAAGTTGAGCTCCTCAGAGACACGGCCACCGAGGGCCATGATGATCCGGTGCTGGAACTGCTCCTCGGAGATCAGGTACTGGTCGCCTGGGAGGTACTGGGCGTAACCGAGGGCAGCCTGGCCACGTGGGATGATAGAAACCTTGAGCAGTGGGTCGGCGTACTGGAGGTACCAGCCGCAGATAGCGTGACCGGCCTCGTGGTAAGCGACCGTCTTCTTTTCGACTGGAGAGAGCACTCTGGTCTTGTTGGCGAGGCCGACGATGACACGCTCGATGGCGGCCTCGAAGTCGCTGAGCTCAACGTATGGCTTGTTGTGGCGAGCGGCGATCAGGGCAGCCTCGTTGCAGGCGTTGGCAACGTCAGCGCCGGAGAAACCAGGGGTCATGGCGGCGAGCTTGCCGCAGAAGACATCGTCGGCCGGCTCCTTCAGCTTGATTGGAGCCAGGTGGACTTTGTAGATGGCCTTACGGCCCTCGATGTCGGGCTTGTCGAGGTAGACGTGCCTGTCGAAACGGCCGGGACGCAGCAGAGCCTTGTCGAGCATGTCGGGACGGTTAGTACCGGCGAGGACGACGATGTGGTCAGACGAGTTGAAACCGTCCATCTCGACGAGGAGCTGGTTGAGGGTGGCCTCCTTCTCGTCGTTGGATCTCATTGGGCTCTTCTCACGGGCACCACCGATTGCGTCGATCTCGTCGATGAAGATGATCGAGGGGGCGAGCTTGCGGGCGGTCTGGAACAGATCGCGGACACGGGCAGCACCGACACCGACGAACATCTCGACGAACTCGGAACCGGAGACGGAGAGGAAGGGGACACCGGCCTCACCGGCGGTGGCCTTGGCGAGCAAGGTCTTACCGGTACCGGGAGGACCGGAGAGGATGGCGCCTCTCGGGATCTGGGCGCCGAGCTTCTCGTACTTCTGAGGGTGCTTGAGGAAGCTGACAAACTCCATGATCTCGTTCTTGGCCTCGTCGCAACCGGCAACGTCCTTGAACTTGGTCTTGATGTTGGTGTCCTCGTTGAACAGCTTGGCCTTGGACTTGCCGACGTTCATGATGCCGTCGAGCGGGCCGCCGCCGCCGCTGCCGCCCTTGCCGCCGCCGCCTGGGCCACGCTTACGCATCTGCATGATGAGGTAGTAGGTACCGCCGATCAGCAGGAACGTTGGCAGGAACGGGACGATGTAACTCCAGATGGACTCGCGCTGCTCGTAGGCGACCGGGATGCGCTCGTTGTCCGGGATCTTGAGTCTGTCCTGGACCTCGTCCATCTCGCGCTCAAAGAAGCCGGGAGAGCCGATCGTGAAGACGACGAAGCGCGGGTTCGTGTTGACGAGCTCGGCCTGGGCAAAAGTGTTGTTGATGACGGTCACGCGCTTGACGAGACCCTTCTCAAGGTACTGGACCTTGAACTCCTGGAAGGAGAGCTGCTGGGACTCACCTTCGGCGGCTCCGAGAGCGTCGAGCAGGATCGTGGCCAGAAGCGTTGGGAGGACCCAGTCCCTCCAGTTCGAGCCGAACGTGTTCTGTTCGTTGCCATTCTTACCGTTCTTGCCGTTCTTACCGTTCTTGCTGTCCTTGCCGTCCTTGCCGTCCTTGCCGCTCTGCTGCTCGCCGAGACGAGGCTGGCAGCCACGGAAGAACAGCCTGGAAGATGAGCTAAAGAGCCGCAACTGCGGGGCGGCCAGGGCGGCTAGTGGGGCGGGTGAAGCGCGCGCCGAAGGCCTGAGCGGGTTCTGCAGCCCAGTACACCTCTTGGAGAGGCGCAGGGATCTCCTCACAGCGCCCAGCGCTTGCCGGGACGGGATACCGAGAGGTAGCATTGGATAAAGTGAGGGCAAAAAAGAGTCTAGAAAGCTGCCCGGCTATTTTGAGGGGCGGGTGGAAAAATTTACAGCACCGCGAGTTTCTTATTATTTTTCCTCGGGCTCGGGGATTGCAGGAAGAGATGCTAGTAGGCATGTAAGGATTGGTCGATTGCCTGGGTATTATATATGAAGCGAAGGTATTTGGAGCCCTAGAACGTCTCCTCATCAAGTATTAGGTTCTCCTTTCCCTCGGGAGTCTGAAGCGGCGTCTGAACGTCTTGCTGCTGCTGCTGCTGCAGCTCCTCGTCGGGCACGGAGAAGCCGTCCTCGGTGCTGTAGAGGATTCCGAGGACGTTGGCGAGCAGGTCGCGCAGGCTCACGTCTGGGTCGCTGTTCGTGTCGGCGCTTTCGTCGACCTTCTCCTGGAGGTTCTGGAAGATCACCTCGATCTCCCTCAGCTTGTTGAAGTAGAAGTTGCGCTCAGTCTCGAGCGAGTCCTTGACCTGCTCGGACTCTTCGAGGCGCTCCGTGACGGCCGCGAGCTCCTCCTTGAGCTTGGCGAGCGTACCGGCGGATCCCGTGCGCGAGGAACTGAGTCTGCCTGCGGCAGAGCCTCCAAGGCCGGTGCGGCCCGCCGAAACTCTTCTGACGGGCTTCTTTTCGCCGCCGACGCCGCCGCCGACGCCGCCGACGTCTCTGTGGCGGGTGTTGACGGCGTTGCGGTTGGTCGAGAGGGACTTGGCCGTTGGATTGGCCGTCGGCTTGGCAGAGGCAGCCGCAGTGGCAGCCGCCGATGGCAGCCGAACACCGCCGTTCCCGTTGTGGTTGTACTGCCTGTAGAACCACTGCAGGAACTCGAGGTTATCCTGGAGCTTGAAGCGCATCAGCTTCTCGACGGGCACCTCGCGCGTGATGCCGACCTTGTTGAAGCCCATCTGCAGCAGCTTGTAGTTGTGCAGGATCTGGTGGTCCTCGGAGGCACTTTGGTGGACGCGGCTAAGCGGGATCTTGCCTGGGTAGATCTGGTCGAAGATGAGGCAGTAGATGGCGCCGTTGCCGCACTGCTCGATGCGCGTGTAGCCGGCATCGAGGTTCGTGTTGATCCACGAGAGAAGTTCGCTTCTGGAGGCCATGGCTACAAAGGAAGGGAGGGTTATTGAAGGTAAATAATAACAGCGATTACGTAAAGCGAGAAAAAACAATCGGAGGAAGCGAGAAGAGGAGAGGGAGGTAAGGTGGCTACACCTAATCATAATAAATAAATAAATATACGTAGATAGACTGTACGGTGGGAAGCCATCGGAGAGCATCCCCGGCCTAGCGCTCGCCTATTTGAATGGGTCCTCCAGGGTCTTTCTAGGACCAACCTTGCTCCAGTCGTTGATTCCGTTGAACTGTGCGTTGCCGCCGAAGCAGTGGGCCTTGCCCGGCACGTCGCGGATGGCCGTCACGTAGTTGTCAGCGGTTCTCATCGGAGCGTCGATGAAGGTCTTTCTGAACTCCTCGCGGTCGGTGACGCCCTTGCGGTAGCTGTCGTAGTTCTCCTTGAGCTCCTCCAGCGACGAGCCCTTCTTGACCAGCGTCACCAGCGAGTCGCCGCCGTGCGACTGCTTGTAGCTGTTGTTGGCGTAGTTGTAGGCGACGATGGCAGCGACGGAGCCGAAGAACGTCACCGTGTACCGGTTAACGATGCTCTCAGCAGGGGACTCTGGAGGGCCGTGGTGGGCGTCGTGCTCGGCGTGCTCGGCGTGCTCGGCGTGCTCAGCGTGCTCGGCATGCTCAGAGTATGCTCTGACGGCCGACGAACGGAGAGGCATGGCCACCTGGGCCACGGGGACCCGGTGTGCTGCGCGGGTGGTGAGTCTGAACATGGCTGTGAGGTGAATAAAAGAGGTGAGAGCAAAGAGAAGAATTTCCCTCACAGACTTTTTTATTTGGTGAGGATTTGGAAAATTTTTATTGGCTGGCAATACACCATGGCTGGAGTGAAGGACGAAGAGGACCAGCGGGCCTCTGCTGGGGCCGCTGCGACCGAGGAAAAGGTGCTAAGTAACGCGGAATCGTCTGGCGACGAGGAGATGGACGATCTGTTTGGAGACGACGAGGAGGACGGGGAGGAGTCCGCCGAAGGAGAGCCAACAAAGAGTTCCACAGTGAAGGGGATTGACGTGGACGAGGAGGAGGAGGAGGACGACGACCTTGGACTCGGTGGATCCGAGGAGGAGGAGGAGGAGGAGGAGGAGGAGGAGGAGGAGGACGCTGAAGGTGCCGACGAGACGGTGCAGCGCGCCGAGCTGACGCTCCCTAGACACCCTCTGTCGCACGCTCCAAAGGACGGCGACGTGATGCTCTTCAACCTACCGCGGTTCCTGTCGGTGGACCCGGAGCCGTTTGCACCAACGACGTTCGAGGCTCAGGTGAAGGACTACGTCGAGCGCGTGAAGAAGGAGGCACAGGACGAGGCACACCCGGGGATCAAGAACAGCATCCAGTTCAAGAAGCTGCAACTGCTCAACACGGTGCGCTGGCGGTACGCCAAGACGGCCGGCGGCGAGCTCTGCAAGCAGAGCAACGCGCAGATCGTCGAGTGGGAGGACGGGTCGCAGTCGCTGCGTCTCGGCAAGGAGTACTTTGAGATCCGCGCCAACAAGAACGAGGACGAGCTGCTGGCGTTCCAGGGCGGCCAGGTGATGATGTCGCTCGCGAACCTCAACAAGACGATCAAAGTGATGCCGCCGTCGACCAAGTCGATCGCGCACCGGATCCTCGCCTCGACGATCGAGAAGAACCTCAAGGCGAAGCGCGGCAAGAAGATCAACACGATGGTCACCCGCGTCGACCCTGAGCTCAAGGCCCGCGAGAACGAGAAGGCCATCCGTGAGATCGAGCGCGCCCGCCGCAAGCAGCAGGCCAAGCTCGAAGAGGAGGAGGAGCGCGAGTCCCGCTCCCGGTCGGAGACAACTCCACTCGGCCGTACCGGCGCCTTTGGAGACATTGATCTCGGCGACGGCCACGAGGACGACGAAGACGCTGACGCTGACGACGACTTCGTCGTTGACGACGAGGAGGACGTCGAGGAGGCCGACGATGACGAGCTCGACGAGGCTGCCGAGCGCCTGCGGCAGGTCAAGCGGGCCGGCGCCGAAAAGTACAAGCGGCGTGCCGAGGACGAGGAGGAGGAGGACGACGAGGATGCGGATGATGCCGTCGTCACCAAGAAACGCCGCGTCGTCATCGACGACGATGACGAGTAGGCTCACTACTATAGACTGTGTATTTTAAGGACGATTCGATCCACCCAACCCTCTCTCTGTTTTTACCCCCGCGCTCACTCTGTGTGTGTGTGTGTGTGTGTGCGTGCTTTTCCTCGCCCTCACCAAATTCTCCCCTATAATTCTCCCCCTATAATTCTCCCCTATAATTCTCCCATTTCCTCCCATTTCCTCACACTTCGCTGTTTCGTATCCCTTTTTTATTCAGCTCCACAACCATGTCTTGGAACGCTTACACGGACAACCTCGTTGCCACCGGCAAGATCGACCAGGCAGCCATCTACGGCGCCGACGGCTCCTCGCTCTGGGCCCAGTCCGGCGGCCTCCAGCTCCAGCCCCAGGAGATCCAGGAGATCGTCTCCGGCTTTACCAACTCGGACGCCCTCTGGGCCTCCGGTCTCCACATCGCCGGCCAGAAGTACTTCTGCATCAAGGCCGACGGCCGCTCGATCTACGGCAAGCACGACGCCGAGGGCGTCCTCTGCGTCAAGACGAAGCAGGCCATCCTGATGGCCCACTACCCTGCCGGCACGCAGCCGGGCGAGGCCGCCAAGATCGTCGAGCAGCTCGCCGACTACCTGATTGGCCAGGGCTACTAGACCCGGACATGTAAAGTTAATCCATGATATCATCTCTCCAATTCGTCGCTACCGATGACTCTGTAATAGTTTAATTGACTACCTTGGCTTCCACTAGGCTGCGGTACTGTGGACACCGCGGTACTGTGGACACCGCGAGACCGTGGACACCGCGAGACCGTGGACACCCCTCGCCGGTGCCCACTTCGAGATGCACCTATATACAGACTCGTCTGTTGCCGACCGGTCCGGTCCGCAAGGCTAAAAAACAGAGGGGGATATCCCCCCCTCCTTTTTGCTGGCAGGTACAGAACGGCTTGTATTGTGCGGGCTGCCACCTCGCGTTTAGATGATGGCGTCCATCTTGCCAAACACATCGATCACGGCGGCCACCACCTCGAGCGCCAGCGGGTCCAACTTCTCGCTCTCAACCTCCTGCGTCAGCTCCTTGTACAGGTTCTGTCCGATGTTGCTGGAGCTCTTCTTGTCCGGGAACGGGTACTCAGCGTACTGGCTGAGGAGCTCGTCGGCACGCACAAAGGCCTGGTCGCGGGCGTCGAACCCGAGGTCGATCAGCACGTTCTCGAGCACGTTGGCAGCGCAGCAGCCGCACACGAGACAGACGGACCGCAGGTACTTCTGGTCGGCGCTCTCGGGGAAGAACTTGTCGTCGTACTCCATGATGAAGTTGCGGTTCGTCAGCAGCGACAGGATCCGTGACGCAACCATGCGCTTCGGCGTCGGGTCCTGGATAGGGTGCGTGGCCATGTCGAAGAGCAAAAAGTTCTTGCGCTCCGTCTTGAGCACCCCCTTGTCGACAAGGCCCTTGGCGAGCCGCTCGCGCACCTGCTTGAGCTGGTAGTTCATCTTCATGAGGTTCCAGGTCTCGCCGGAGAGCAGGTCGATCCAGTCGGCAACGGAGAGGTGCGAGTCGTCGTTCTTGATCAGCTTCAGCGCCTCGTCGAGAAGCGTCTCCCCGGTCATCGACGAGTCCACGCACTCGATCAGCCGGTCCGGCAGGTCGAACCGCTTGCGCGCAGGGTCGCTCACCATCCGGATCTTGCCCCTCAACGCCAGCTCCATCAGCATCAGACCGCGCAGCGCGTACGAGATGTTGTCGTTCCAGAACGACAGGTAGCCCTCCTTGTCCTTCAACCCCATCAGCAGCACCTCCTCCATCAGAGTCAGTAACGGGTACTTGCGCACCTTGCCCTCGACAACCTCGTCCGGGTCGTATCCGATCTTCGTGTCGCCGTTGCTGCCGTTGATGATCGACGACGAAGACTGGTTGTTCATCGACTGCCGCAGCCGCTGCAGCGAGTCCCGCTCGAGCGATCTCCGCTCGCCTTCCTTCGTCGGGCTGCCGCTGTTGCTGCCAGCGGCCCCGCTACGTCCTTTTCGTCTGCTCAGCCCCGATGATGACGACATTTCCTGTATCTATTCCACTCAATGGCTGTACAAAGAGAGGAAAAGCCTTGGGGTTTTTCGCTGCCGGTTTTTTTCGCCGCAGGTTGCCTCGCCAAACACCGCTAAAACAAACCTCCCCTGTGAAACGCCAGTACCTACTACTATTTTGCCCACCTCATGCTGCACACTACCGCATCTTTTTTCCCAGAGACTCCCAGAGACCCAGAGATTTTTCACTCCCCAAAGTCGTGCCTAACTTAACTTGGTCGTAATGGGACCAGGGGGTTAACACACAATTGAGTCATTGTGCCGTAGAAATAGTAGCAATGTAGGCAAACCTGGCAAGGTAGACCCGAATCTTCCCTTAATTCGCCCCCCCCCAATTCCCTCTCTATCCTTTCCCTCCCCCTCCCCCCCCACTCCCCCCCCCCCCCCCAAAATTCTGACTCACCCCGATCGTTCCACCCCGACCTCAAGTCCCTCC
>JADIOY010000018.1:0-68854 GCA_018344475.1 Xiuguozyma silvatica | reverse complement strand
GGGGAAGATATTTTTGTTCCCGGTGAAAAACGCGACGGTCTATTTCCCCATTTAGTAAATAGAGAACGCCCGACCCCCTGTAACCCCTCAACTAGTATGCGTTTACACCGTGTGTGGGTGTGTGCGCCCTGCACGCCGTCTACAGGAGGGGCAGCGACGCCAAGTGGGGGCACCACCACTTTAGGCGATTTTAGGTAGTTTTAGTTCTTTCGTATTTTGCGTGAGCTATATACAGGCGCTTGCGCGCGCAGCGCAGCGTGTTTGGTTACGTAAGGAATATGCTAACCACAGCATACCTCACCTATTTCTTCTTCCCCTCAACATCGTCATGAATCCTTTGAAACGCCTTGTGAAGAAACGCCTGCACCCGCTTGAACCCGGTTGCATTGTCGTCCTTCTCGGCGTCACCTTTGGCGGCAGCATCGCCCTCATTCGTAGCAGCACCTCCAGCAGGGCCGCTAGAGCCCGGCTTGCCGTACATCGACTCCAGTGGCTTCCACGACGGATCCGTCTTGTTGGCCATCGTGTCGCCAAAGGCATCGGCGCAGGCCTCCAACAAAGCCGTCTGTGTAGCGTTCGTCGGCTTCATTGGCTTCAGCATGATGACCACCTTCTCGTCACCGCGGCGGCCGGAGCCGTACGGAACGCCCTTGTCCGGAATCGTGATCGTCTGGCCCTGCTTGGCACCGGATGGAACCCGCAGCTTCACAGTCTGGCCCTCCAACGTAGGCACCTCGACCTTACCGCCGAGCGCAGCCGTGGTCATTGGAATCTCGCACCGGTAGATCAGGTCCACGCCGTCCCGCACAAAGTTCTTGTCCGGTCTGACCCGCACTCTGATGATCAGGTCGCCGTTCGTCAGGACGTAGCCGGCAGACTTGGTCGTCCGTGGGGCATCTCCGGCACCGGCAACCCGGATCCGAGAGCCGTCCTTGATGCCCTGAGGCAGACGCACCTCGGTCTCGCGCATCTGGTTGTTCACACCTTGGCCGTGGCAACTGCCGCACTCGTCCTCCTTCTTGATCGTCACACCGGTTCCTCCGCAAGCCTTACAAGTCGAGGCCATCTGGAAGCCGGCCTGCAGGTAATGCACCTGCGAACCAGTGCCGTGGCAGCTTGGACACGTCTCCTTCTTGGCGTCCTTCTTCATACCGGTGCCCTCACAGGTTCCGCACTGGTTCAGCGCATCGTACTTGACGCTCACCGTCGTGCCAAAGATGGCATCTTTGAAGCTGATCGTCTTCAAAACCTCGATGTCGTCTCCCTGGTAGTGCTGAACAGTAGACCGACCAGAGCTCCGGCCAGCGCTGCCGAACGGATTCTGCCCACCGAACCCTTGGCCACGGCCCTGTCCTCCCATGGCTCCAAAGAGATCGTCCAAGTTGATGCCGAATCCTTCGAATGGGTTACCACGGGCACCTCCTTGTCCACCGAAGCCAGCAAATGGGTTGCCGCCGTAGGCTCCACCTTGTCCGCCGAAACCGGCGCCGCCCTGGTTGAACGCAGCGGCTCCGAACTGGTCGTACTGCTGCTTTTTCTGCGGGTCGCTAAGAATGTCGTACGCCTCTTGAAGGCTGTGGAATTTCTCCTCAGCCCCCTTGTCGTCGTTCACATCTGGATGGTACTGCTTGGCCAGCTTGTAGTAGGCCTTCTTGATCTGCGACGAGCTCGCACTTTTGTCCACGCCCAGCACTTTGTAAGGGTCCTCCATACGGGCTGGACTGCTCGAATGGAAGACCCTGCGGCCCCCAAATCTCGTCGTAAAGGCACATTTTTCCATACCAGATCTCAGCCCATGTAGAGCTCTCACCTGGCCCACTTTCGGGACGCTTCTCGTCCACATATTCCGCAGAACACTCAAACTCATCGTCCTAACAAAAAGTGACACTTTACTAGCTGAAAAATTGACATCGCTTTGCCCCCTCACTGAATATATGAGGGGAAAAAAACTTGAAAATTCCTGAAAAATTCTAGAAACTCATAGCGAGCACCCGGGGGCCGCACGAGCCCCGCAAATCTTGGGTGAGATCTCACTCATAGTTAGTATCGATTCCGATCCTCTATTATACACTTTCGTAGTACAAACATATATCTATACAGGGCTCAGGTAAATGCCTGAGCAACCAGGTCCTTGAACTTGTCAACCTCATGGTCGTCATCCTTGCCAACCGCGACTGCAGCCTCCGCCTCCGATGAGAGCGCCGACTGGGCCTGCTGCTGTGCTGGTTGCGACTGTGGTTGTCGTTGTTGTTGTTGTTGTTGTTGTTGCTGCTGCTGTTGCTGCTGTTGCTGCTGCTGCTGCTGCTGCTGCTGCTGTGACTCTGGCTGTTGTTGTTGTGATTGTGGTTGGTGGTGATGCAGGTCATCGGACTTCGTCGGCAGTCCCGCCCTTGGGCGCTTAATGCCGTTGGCGACTCCCGTGGCGGCGGCCAGCGCTGCGGCAGCCTGTTGCTGCTGCTTGGCCTTCTCAATAGGCCCGCCCGCACAGTTCTCCAGGTAGTCCGGCACCGGCAGGTTGTTCTTAAGGTACGACATCTTCCAGTTGCGGGCCTTGTCCTTCAATTGCAGCGATGTCCGGTTCTTCAACGACTCGTTCACCGTGCCGCCGGCGCCGAACAACTCCAAGATGGCCGTCCAGTGCGTTCCCTTCAACTTCAGGCCCTCCCGCAGGGCATCCTCTTCTTCAGGAGTCCACGTCCGGCGGAACGTCGACGGACGGCTCTGCCTCACTCTTTTGCGTTCGCTGTCGAGCCCTGGGCTGTCCTCCCTGGCACGGCGCTTCCTGTCCTCCAAAAGCGCAGTAGTAGCCGCACTCAGTGGCTGTGTAATGGCAAAGCCACCGCTGGATGTCGTAGGGAGCCCGCTAGTAGACAGGCCGCCATCGGGGCCAATGGCCGAGAACCGGTCCAGCTGCGGCGACAGCTTGCCCTTAGGCCCCCAGATGAGGAAGCCAACATTCTTCGACACGTAGTCGAGCAGATCATTCAGGAACTTCATCCACTCGTAGTCGTTCGCCAACTGGTCGTCAGAGGCCTCCAAGAGGTTCTGCTTACGCGATTCACATCTTTGCAAAAAGTCGAGCTCGGCAGCGTTGAAGACACGGCTGCTTCTCTCGACCTTCTGCTTGTTGCTGTCAAACTCAGGGTCCTTCCTTTTCAAAAGAATCTCGTCCATGTTCGACGGGAACAGGTCCTCGAGGATCTCCTCCTTGGACCGATCTTGCAAGCCCATCGCAGAGATGTACGCCTGCGTCTTGAGGTCCAAGTACAGGATGGCCTGCGACTTGACGAACTTTGTGCTGTTGTGCGTCGCATGGTTCGATGGCGCACTGCTCGGAACGAAGGACTGCAGAGTCTCCCTTCTCAGGTAGCTCAGCGACGATGCAGGGTCGAGGTTCTGCGGAGGACAGAACACATCGAGGAAGGCCTCGTTGAGGAAGAAGAATCCAAGGTCAACGAGACCCAGAGTGGCGAGGAGGAACGTCGTCAGGTTGACCTTCCGCAAGGTACCCTGGATCGTGTCCTCTTTTCCCCTAAGGAAGGAAGGAGCCGGCTCGCCGTACTTCCAGAGGCCGAACGTGACGTTCTCAACGGTGAAGAACGGATTCTCCTCGGAGTTGTAGACACGTTTCGTTGTCTCGAACAGCTCAATCAGGTTCGCAAATGCAATGCCACTGTAGGTCTGGTCGCGGTTCGTCACGAGCTCCATCACCTTCGGGAACGGACCCTTGGCGATGATGCGGAGGATCTGCGTCGACAGGTTGTCCAAGACGGGCAGAGTGTTCAGCAACATCTGCACGTTGAACGAGAGCGTTTCTGGAGCCGTGATCGTCAGGGGCAACGCTGCAAGTTGAGCGGTGGCCACGTTGACCGGCTTGCGCAACTCGCCTGTTCCTTCCAACAACTCCTTGTATGCCTTCAACACCGAGCTCTCGCCGCTCTTGACGAGCTCACTGTTGGACGGAATCGAGACACCCTTGTACGTAGTCGTCGAAGTCGTAGTCGAAATAAACGAAGGGGTACTCTCGTCGGCGGCACCGGAACCAGCACCGGCACCGGCGCCGGCGGTGCCACTGGAAGTGCCAGACGTGGTCACGAGGGCACCACTGGAGCTCGATAAGCCCACAGAGTCCTCCTTGCTAAGCTGTGGATCCAGCACAGGCGATGCGGCACTCGAACCGGGTCCCGATGCATGCCCAGAGGCCTGCCCAGAGGCCTGTCCAGAGGCCCTTCCAGAAGCTTGTCCAGATGCCTGTCCAGATGCCTGCCCCGAGACCTGCCCCGAGACCTGTCCTGCGGCCTCAGCCACAGGAGACATGGAAGACTTTCTCTCGCCCAGACCTAATCCGGCGCTTGCAACGGGACTCTGCAAACCTTTCTCGGACTCGCCGCTCTCCTGCTTGGCAAGTGCCACGGCCTTCCTCTGGGCCTCGCGCACGACCTCGTTGGCCTTCTCGGCGATGCGGGCTTTCCGCTCAGCATCTATGGCAGCGGCTTCCTTGGCGGCCCGCTCGGCCCGCTCAGCAGCCTTCTGGGAAGCCTCGTCGATCTTGCTGGCCACAGCGGCGCGCACAGCAGCCTCCTTAGCAGACTCTTCGTCACTCTTCTGCCGCTGCTGCTCCATCTCAGCCTTCTCCTTGTGCTTCTCCTCCTGGATCTCCTCCTGAACGCGCTGGAACATCTCCAGCTCCTTGTCGATGTCGTCGTCCTCGTCGTCCTCGTCCACGGGGCCACCTCCAGAGACGCTCTTTCCACCCTCCTTGACATCCTCTTTCCGATGCTCCTCCTCTTTACGCTCTCTCTCGCGTTGCTCCTCTTTTCCCATCAGATCTTGCAAGTGCCTGTTTAACTCCTCCTCGTTCATAAGGCCAATGTTTGGATCCAAATATTCGAGCTCAGACTTGCCCTTGATGGCAGCAGGCTTCGCAGAACTCATCTCAGCCTCCATCTGGTCGAGTTCATCTTGCAGGTTCGTCTCAAAGACCTTGTCTGGCCCCTGCGATTCGCTCATCGTGTGTGATCTAAACAACAAGGGGTTACAAAAAAAATAACAAAAGCAGTATACAATCAATTTTTTTTGAATAAAAAAAAAAAAGATCCTAAAAGTTATCTGGTGCAGGGAAGGTAGGGAGAGCGCGCGCGCGCCTTTGAGCAAGATCGACTCGACGGAGCGAGCTGCTCTGGTTGGGGCTTTTTTTTTTTTTTTTTTTTTTTTTAGCGGGATCTTCCATAGTTAAGGAAGGAGACACAGCTTCCACGAGAATACTCAATTATACCTCGAACTCCAGTTCCACAAACCAACTTATCAACTATTCTACATCCCCAAAATAAATTAAATGGGCCAGATTACCCCTACAACCAGTCCAACCCCGTATTCCCATACCCCTCCATATCCTCTCTCTCAATTAAGCCCAATTAGGAAACCTTATTAGACGCGTCCTCCGTTTTTCCCGCTCCATTCCTTTTTTTTTTTTTTTTTCGCGTACTCAAAGGGGGTTGGCGCTTAATCCCTGCAAAAATTGACCATCCCCAAACAACACTCTCACTTCCTTCCCACACATATCCTTTCTTTCACAATGTCCTTTGAGAGAGCCGACATCTACGCCACCTCGGTGCTGCCCGGCGAGACGCCCTCGGACGACCAGTTCTCCGAGGTCGTCAAGGCCTTCAAGCGGTTCATCCTCGAGTTCAGAATCAACAACCAGTTCATCTACAGAGACCAGCTCAGGGAGAACGTGCTGCTCCACCACTACATGCTGACGGTTAACACCGCTGACCTCATCTCCTACCACGATGAGCTCAACAAGCGTCTCACCGACGACCCTGCAGAGATGATCCCGCTCTTCGAGCAGGCCATCACCGAGATCGCAAAGAGAATCGCTTACATCTCGAGCGACGACGTCCCCGCTTCCTTCCCCTCCTGCCAGCTTGTCCTCGTCTCCAACGACTCCAAGATCTCCATCCGTGACCTCGGATCCGAGCAGATCTCTAAGATCGTCCGCATCTCTGGAATCGTCATCTCTGCCTCCACCCTTCGCTCCAAGGCCACTGAGGTCACCCTCATGTGCAGAAACTGCCGCCACACGATGAAGCTCAAGTGCCCCTCGTCTTTCGGTACCCCGCAGATCCCTACGCACTGCCAGGCACCTCCTCAGCCTAACGGTGCGAAGAGCGAGTGTCCTCCAGAGCCATACATCATCGTCCACGACAAGTCCACCTTCATCGACCAGCAGGTGCTCAAGCTCCAGGAGACCACTGATATGGTCCCCGTCGGTGAGATGCCCCGCCACATCATCCTCTCCGTTGACCGCTACCTCTGCAACAGGGTCGTCCCAGGTACCCGCTGCGACGTCGTCGGCATCTACTCGATCTACCAGGCCCGTGTCCGCAACTCCGGTTCGACCAACAACGCCGCCATCAGAAATCCGTACCTCAAGGTGCTTGGTGTCCAGACTGAGGCCGACAGTATCACCGGCGGTGGCCTCAATGGCGTCTTCTCCGAGGAAGAGGAGGAGGAGTTCCTCGCTATGTCGCGCCTTCCTGACCTCTACGAGCGCTTCTCCCGCTCCCTCGCTCCTTCGATCTACGGTAACGAGGACATCAAGAAGGCCATTACGTGTCTCCTCTTCGGAGGCTCCAAGAAGGTCCTGCCTGATTCGATGCGCCTCAGGGGTGACATCAATGTCCTGCTGCTCGGTGACCCTGGTACCGCCAAGTCCCAGCTTCTCAAGTTCGTCGAGAAGGTTTCTCCAATCGCAATCTACACCTCCGGTAAAGGTTCCTCCGCTGCCGGTTTGACTGCCTCCGTCCAGAGAGACCCACAGACGAGAGACTTCTACCTTGAAGGTGGTGCCATGGTGCTCGCCGATGGTGGTGTCGTCTGTATCGACGAGTTTGACAAGATGCGCGAGGAGGACCGTGTCGCTATCCACGAAGCCATGGAGCAGCAGACTATCTCGATCGCCAAGGCCGGTATTACCACCGTGCTGAACTCCCGTACCTCTGTTCTCGCCGCTGCCAACCCAGTGTTCGGCCGTTACGATGACCAGAAATCCGCCGGTGAGAACATCGACTTCCAGACGACCATTCTGTCGCGTTTCGACATGATCTTCCTGGTCAAGGATGAGCACAACACCCAACGTGACCTTACGATCGCCCGCCACGTTATGAACGTCCATGCCAACGGTGGATCCGCCGACGAGGAGGTCGAGGGCGAGATCCCAATGGAGAAGATGAAGCGCTACATCCAGTATTGCCGCGCCAAGTGCGCTCCTCACCTCAACGAGGACGCCGCCGAGGCTCTCTCTTCGCACTTTGTCAGTATCAGAAGGGAGGTCAAGGAGAAGGAGGCCTTCTCGGCTGAGCGTTCTTCGATTCCAATCACTGTCAGACAGTTGGAGGCTATCATCCGTATCGCTGAGTCCCTCGCCAAGATGGAGCTCTCTCCAGTCGCCACAGAGCGCCACGTCGAGGAGGCTCTCAGACTCTTCAACGCGTCGACGATGCAGGCCATCAACGACGGCACCGAGGACAACGCTGAGCTCAGCTCCCAGGTTGCACGTATCGAGGCCGAGATCAAGAAGAGACTCCCAATCGGCTGGTCCACCTCCTACGCTACGCTCCGGCGCCGGTTCGTCGAGCGCGGTACTTACCAGCCTGCCGCTCTCGATAGGGCCCTCAACATTCTTGAACACAGAGACAGCATTCAGTTCATGCACCAGCGCATGTCGCTGCGCCGGATTGGTGTCTAATGTGGTCCTAGAATGTTTGGGAACGGGGCTTTTACAGGGGTTATACAGTATAATAGTCAATAATTATGTGCGTTAAAAAACAACATGTGGTGTTAGACGACGACATGGAAGCCTTCTCTACCCTTGGCAAGACCCCTCTTGACGATCTTGGAGATCTCGTCGGCATCGCTGGTGATGGTCGTGAGGTTTTCGTAACCGTCCTCGGTGACGAGCAGGTCGTCCTCGATACGGACGCCTCCGACGTACATATACTTGGCAACGACATCCTTGACGATGAACTTGGCCTGTGCAGGGTTCTTGTATGCGTTTTCGAGCAGGTAGTCGTTGAAGTAGACACCGGGCTCGTCGGTGACGACCATGCCGGCTTGTAGTTTTCTTCTGATTCTGAGCCAACGCAGCCGTAAATCTGGGTCCTCGTAGTTTGGGTTTCCGCCAACGTCGTGGGTGTCCATACCCAGCATGTGGCCGAGGCCATGCGGGTAGAACCACACGGAGACGCCGCTCTCGAAGATCTCCTTGGCATCGCCCTTGAAGAGGCCAAGTTCGAGGAAGTGCTTGATCAGCACCTTGTGGGAGAGCAGGTGCAGGGACTCCCATGGCACGCCCGGCTTGATGCCGGCCATGACCTGGGCCTGCATGTCGAGCACGGTATCGTAGATGGCCCTGTGCTCGGTGGTCCAGTCACCGTTGATAGGGAAGCAGCGGGTGACGTCGGACGAGTAGCACTCCCACTCGGCACCGGCATCGACCAAGACACTGTGCTTGTTTTTGAGGTCTTCGTCGTTCTTGACGTAATGCAGCGTGCCACAGTCTGGTCCCGTGCAGCAGATTGGGCTGTAGGCCTGGATCTTGGAGCCTTGGCGAATCGAGTGGTAGACGAACTCGGCGTGGATATGGGTCTCGTTCTGCTCGATCGGCTCGGCAGACATGACAGCCAGGTGCGAGTTGGCGGTGATCTTGTTGGCGTGCTTCATCATGGCGATCTCATAGCTGTCCTTGATCATGCGGGACTCGTCGAGCGCAAAGAAGAGGTCCTTGTCTCCAGCCACGACGGAGTTGGCGAACGACTCCTTGGCGTAGTCCTTGGTGTCCGGGGTGTAGACGGTCGCCTTGGACTTGGCCAACGACTTCAGGTCGAGTGGAACCTGCGAGGCGTACTTCACCTCGTCGACCTCGAACTTCTTGGCAGCAGCCTCGAGCGACATCGGCATACCGCTCCACATGACGTCGTCCCAGTCGATCTCCGGGAGGTAAAGCGTGAGCTTCTCGGTGGCCAGGTGGAAAAGTACAAAGCAGCCCGGTATCTCGTTGACGCCCGTCAGATAGTGGAAGTACCGGTTCTGTCTGAACCGGACGGTTTCGTCACAGTAAGAATAGTACTCCAGAGAGCCGCCGGCGACGAGAATGGCGGAATCGGCGGCGTCGGCCTTCTTGGACAGGAAGTGAGACTTGACCTTAAGAGCGTGTGCCTTTGCAGGGTACTTGATGCCCTTTAATTCGGCAGGACCTGACATAATTTGTTACTAAAGACAGAGAGATGAGGAAGGAATGTGGTCTCGCAAGCTAGATAAGCAAGCTCCCGGAATCTCCTCGCACTCTACGATTAAAAAATCCGTCGCTTAGCGATGCCGATATTGCGGGGCGGGGAGGCCCTGTTTATTTTTCACGCTATTTTCATAGCCGTTTGGTGGAGTGGATCAAGGACTAGGATGGCAGAGACCGAGCAGAAGGCCAAAAGGTCGAGGCAGAGACCAGCGGACTTGTATCTAGACACAGTAAATCGTAAAGTGCTCGACTTTGACGGCGAGAAAGTGTGTTCTACGTCGCTGAGCGAGTCCAACGTGTACGCATGCTTAGTATGCAGCAAGTATTTCAGGGGCAGGTCCCGTGACTCGGAGTGCTTCAAGCACTCGATTGACGAGGACCACCACGTGTACGTGAACCTCGACACGCTGAGGTTCTATGTGCTGCCGGAGAACTACGAGCTGGCGCCAGAGGTGGCGCACACCCTCGAGGACGTGAGGTGGCTGATCAACCCGACCTACACCAGGGATGCCGTTGCTCAGCTGGATACTCACACCAACAAGGCCACCGACCTCCAGGGGCGGGAGTATACGCCAGGTTTTGTTGGAATGGTCAACTTTGGCAAGAATGACTACTCGAACGTCGTCGTGCAGGCGCTGGCGCATGTCTCGACTCTGAGAGACTACCTGATGTTGGGCACGGACGAGTTTGAGGAGAAGGAGCTGACCAAGCGGTTCGGACTGCTAGTGCGCAAGCTGTGGTCATCGCACCTATTCAAACCGCACGTCTCGTCGGCACAGCTTATCGCGTACACGAGCAATGCGACGGACAAGCGGTTCACGGCGCAGAAGAGCGCGAATCCGAGGGACTACATGCTGTGGCTGCTGACCCACCTGAGCAGGGAGAACAAGCGCGCGGTCTCGAAACTGTTCCGGGGAGCCACCGACCAGAGCAAGTTCTGGATGATCACGCTCGAACTGCCGCCTGCGACGATCTTCAAGGACAGCGTCTCCGCGGACGTGCCGCAGCTGGACCTGGCGGACCTCATCCAAGGGAA
The DNA here is from genome assembly GCA_018344475.1 of Xiuguozyma silvatica. Lineage (NCBI taxonomy): Eukaryota > Fungi > Ascomycota > Pichiomycetes > Pichiales > Pichiaceae > Xiuguozyma > Xiuguozyma silvatica. The sequence goes on along the minus strand of JADIOY010000018.1, from coordinate 58,523 downwards.
GCAGTACAAGTTCAAGAAGCTGCCGCCGTACCTGATCGTCGGCGTCAACCGCACCGACATCTCGCACAGGCTGCAAGGTGTCAACAACTCGGACATCAACCCGACGATCGTCAAGTTCGACCCGGAGAAGCTTGAGGTCGGCAACAAGATGTACAAGCTCGCGGCGAACGTTGTCCTCGTCGAGGGCGAGGAGGTGAACGATAGAGAGGACGTACCAGATGGACTCCAGGAGGGGGTGCATTATAAGGTGCAGATAGAGGACAGGGCAAGGAATAAGTGGATGGAGATCGACGACTTGGCGGTCAAGGAGACCGAGAAGGGGCTCCTCTTCCTCAACCACACCTGCCTGCAGATATGGAGGGCTACATAGCTTTATAAAGATATAGGATCTATTATTTATGATTTACGGTGAGCAGGTGAACTTAGATGGCCAACCGGTCGACGTTGCCGGTGACGACAGAGACGGTGTTGTCCTCGATGAGCTTCTCGGCGGTCTCGGTGAGGTGCTTCTTCGGGTCCTGCTTGCCGACGTAGCGGGTCTTGAGCTGCTCCTCGCTGAGCTCCTTCTCCTCCTGGATGCGCTCGACGTACTGCTTGGCGATCTTGACCATGCGCTTTGTGTCGTTGAGGGACTCCTCCTCGTGGGTGTTGTAGTCCTCGATCTTGAGACCCGTGGTCCACTCCTTCTTGTGCAGGTTGAGCAGCATGTCGGTCTCCTTGGGCGTCTTGCGGTATTCGATATTGAGCGAGTAGTACGAGCGGTTGAGGCCGTGGATCAGCGACTGGATCGTCGGCTTGTGCAAGAGGCCCACGTTGGACGTGGTCTGGCGGGGCTCCTGTCCCAGCATGATCACCTGGGATGGGATCGAGCGGAACGCGTCGATCACCACCTTACCCTTGACGGACTGGATCGGGTCGATCACAACGGCCACGGATCTCGCGTTCAGCTGCTCAAACGACTGCTGCGTGTTCACGTCCACGCTCGACAGCCAGCAGCCAAAGCCAGGGTGACTGTGGTACCATCCGACGACCATCTGGTCGCGGCCCGTCTGCCGCAGCATATCCATCATCTTGGTCTGAAAAACGTCGTCCACGGCCTCGACAGACACGCCGGTACCGCTCTGCGGCATGGCGAACACGTCAACCACGTGGATCGTGTACTCGTCGACGAACTCGCCGAGCATCAGGCCCATGACCTCCATGGGCACGCCGGCACGGCCATGTTTGAGCATTTTGAGCAGCGCCAGCGACGAAATGTACACCGTCTCTGCATTGTCGATGGTCGGCTGGTTCTGGAGGCCCGCGGCGCCCCCGCCGAGCCCGCCCATCCGCGCTCCAAGAAGCGATTGTAGTCTGTCCATGGGAAGAGTGCTGCGTTTGTTAGGTGGCGAAAAGCGCCCTCGGAGGGTCCAGCGAAAAACATAAGCGAAACAGCCACGAGAGAGGGGGAGAGGGTATCTATTTATTAAGGAAGATCAGGCAACGCTAAGTGGTACCACTGGGGAGCTACAGCCGGTGCGAGCACAATGGTACCACCAACACCCCCATTACCCCCAAACCAACCCCTTTCGCGCGGACCCCTAGATCGACCGAGGTAAGTCTGGTGTACGGGTGTCAACAGAGAGGCTGTCTGGCTGGCTTCCTTTCAAAAAAGCTCCTCCCCCCTCACCCCCCTTTTAGCCCCATTTTTACCCCTTCACTTCTACCCTTCTTCTGCCCATTTACCACCCTCCGGACTTGTTGAGAGACCACACTCCTGTCCGAACCACCCAATTGCCATGTCCCTCCCATTCGAGCTCTCCAAGGAGCCAATCTACGACCACTGCTTCACTGCAGACCGTTCCGCCGTCGCCATCACCAAGGGCAACGACGTTGAGATCTGGTCGCTGGCTGGCGGCAAGCCGCAGCTGCTGACCACTCTGAAGCACCACGACAAGCCTGTGACTGCCGTCGACATCGCTGCTAACGGCAAGATCGTCACCTGCTCGCAGGACCGTAACGCCATGGTCTGGGAGCCCGCCGCAGACGGCGTCAGCTACACGCCAACGCTGGTGCTCCTGAGAATCAACAGGGCCGCTACCTGCGTGCGCTGGTCCCCGGACGGCAACAAGTTCGCCGTCGGTTCCTCCGCCCGCGTCATCTCCGTCTGCTACTTCGAGGAGGAGAACAACTGGTGGATCGCCAAGCACATCAAGCGGCCTCTCAAATCCACCATTACCTCGCTCGACTGGCACCCAAACAGCGTTCTGCTCGCCTGCGGCTCCACCGACTCCCACATCCGCGTCTTCTCCGCCTACGTTAAGGGAATCGATTCAAAGCCCGAGCCTTCCGTCTGGGGCGAGCGCCTGCCGTTCCAGACTCTCTGCCTCGACTACAACCTCGGCAGCTGGGTCCACGACGTCAAGTTCGACCCGACCGCTACCTTCCTCGGCGCAGTCACCCACGACGCCTCCGTCAGCTTCATCTACCCTGGTCCTGGTGACCAGGAGGTCGCCCAGGTCATTCGCGTCAAGAACTCGCTTTTGCCATTCAGAGCCATCCTCTTCGCCTCCTCCATGAAGGTCATTGCAGCCGGCCACGACTGCTACCCGGTCGTCTTCGAAGGCAGCCAACAGCAAGGCTGGAAGCGCACCTACGCCATCGACGATCCAACCACCAAGAAGCGTGCCGATGCTTCTGAGAACCAGACAGCCCTCAACATGTTCCGCCAGATGGACCTCAAGGGCACCACGCAGGACACCACCGCCAACACCAACCTCCTCACCATCCACCAGAACACCATCAACACCCTGAGACCTTTCCAGGGCGACGCCACGACCGGACTCGACAGATTCTCCACTTGTGGCAACGATGGTAAGGTCGTTGTGTTCGATGTTTAATATATCTATAAATATATGTGGTATGTATGTACAGGTGTTTCATTACATCTTGTGCCTAATCTGTGTAAGCTATTTACAAGTGCGACAGATCCGACGGATCCATCGAGTCTCCTCCAAGGCCTCCCCAGATGGAGCCCATTGTGCCCATGGCTGCCGACGACTCAGACGCCCCACCACTGCTGCCGTCCGGAGAAAACTCAGGCAAACCTTGGTCAGTCAGGATCGAGCTCAGCAGTTTCTCCAGTTCAAGGCCCTCCGTGTTCACTTGGAGCCGCTCGTAGAGCTGGCCCCTGTTGAACGTTTCGAGCTTCTGCTCCGCCTCCGCAACAACCTCGTGGAAGCTAACCTCCTTCTTCTTGAGAGCCTCGCCGTGCTCTTCGAACGACTCCATCAGCACCATCATCATGGCGAGAACCTTCAGCATCATAAACGAGTCAAGACTGTCACGCATGCATTCGTTTTTGGCAATGTCGTTGTAGAACTCGCGACCGAACTCGTTCATCTCAGAGACTTTCACGATTCGGTTGACCAGCTTCTGAAGCAGCTCAGGATCGTCTTTATACAAGGCATCCTCAAGGACATCAATAGTGAGCTCGCCTTCGTACTCGGGGCCAGCGAACGAAATAACGTCGTTCTCCGACACGGAGTCGACGAGAACCTCAATCTCTCCAGAGAACTCATGACGCAGATTGAGGTTAGAGGACAGCCTCGTCAGGAGCATACTGTAAATCATCAGCAGACCTTCTCTCATTGCCCTAGCGAACGGACCACGGAAGTACACCAGATACCTGTTGTCCGGCTCACCGTTACCAAACATCGTCTCTCCCTTGCAGACGGCTTGAACGAGCTTCAAAGTCAAGAAGCATGCCACAATGAGCTGGTTGTTGAACTTCTGGCACAGGGAACGCATTGTCTGCACCGCCTCTCTCGTCGACAACAGGCTACTCTTCTGCTCGATCATACGAGACAACACGGCAGTCAGGTTGGCAGAAAGGCACTGGAAGACCTGCAAAAACTCAACCTTCTGCAGGAATATATGAGCCAGCTGCTCAGGTGCCGAGGTGCGATCTGGAGCCATGTTGCGGTGTTCCCTCGTGACGAGTCTCATCGGAAGCCTCCTGCATATATCGAGAAGCCCACGCATTAACGAAACAACGTCGTTGATCGAAATGTCGGCCCTCGAGTTCATCACCTGAGCGACCTGGCGACTCTGCTTGAGCGTGGTCTCCCAGCTGGTGTCTCCACTGGTGAAATCGTTGCGGTAAAAGTCGTGGCAGTAGTCGTAGTTGATCAGCAGTGGCGTGCCCAAAACGGAGGAATACGTTGCATCGATGCCCTGCATGTAGTTCCAGAGCAACTTGGCCTGAGATGTCGTCATGACACGGGTCTGCATCTCCTCCTTGTTCTTGAACAGATAGCGGGTGTCACTGTCGAGATCTCTGTGCAGACCGATCTGAATGCACATGTCTAGCGTCATCTGGTAGAGAGGATACGAGTCGACCTCCTCGTTGGCACCCTCGATGTGGTCGTGCGTGTAAAGAGCACTCGTGAGAACAATGAGAGTCAGCAGAGCCTGCTGGGTGCGCTTGCGGCGGAACTCGGAAATGTTGAGCGCACGGATAGCGATGCCGCTGAGGTTGCTCTTGGAGATCTCGAGCGGGTACTTGAACTTGGAGTTCTCCTCCTCGTTTCTGGTGAAAACGGTCACCAGGTAGACAAGTGACAACAGCAGGGCCACGTCAGCATAGTAGAACGGCTTTCGCGGCTGCTGGAACATCATTCCCTCGGGGAAGTAGTTGAGGAAATGCGAGAGCACCACGTGCATCGGGACGAAGCCGTAGTAGAGTAGATCGTTGAGGTTGCGCTGAAAGTAGAGCAGGCGCTCCTGGATGGCCAGCCGGTTTGGCACGATAAGCTCGTTGAGCTCGTTGATGAGCTCCTGCTCAGTTTGAGTGTGGTCAAAGAGCACCTGCAATTGTTGCTTTTGCTCCTTGATGTGGTGCCGGAGCTTCCATTCGCGGCGCTCCTTGTTCAAGGCATCGTTGAACACCATGACAATGTACATGAAGCAAGGGTTGGCGTACGACATCGAGAAGACGATCGAGTAGACGCACGTCGGGCCCATGTATATCGTCCGCGACGGCTTCATGGCCACGAACGTGTGCTTGAGCTCGGGCATCTTCATCTCGAGCACGGGTGTCGTGGTGTCCTTGTCGGAAACGGTCTTTCTGAGCCGGCTGATCTCCGCACGCAGCCGCGTCACCTCATCATTAAGGTTACCGAGGAAATCAGGCACAGAGGCCAGCGGAGTCCCGCCGGACCCGCTGGACCCGCTGGCCCCGCTGGACCCGCTGGCCCCGCTGCCACCCGTCGCAGGTCCGGCTTCGTTAACACTGCCGCCAATGCTTCCAATGGTGCCATTGACGCTGCCCTTGACGCTGCCATTGACGCTGCCGTTGACGCTGCCGTTGACCAGCCCATTACCACTGACGCTTCCACCGACTCCTCCATTCACGTACCCGTCCATGTTGCCCAGCATCGAACCTTGGGCTCCGCCGCCCATAAACGAGCCAGTGCCATTTGCACCTCTAAGCGACCCTTGCTGGCTGCTGGCCATGCTGGCCATGCTGGCCTCAGGGCTCACACCTGTCAGCGAGCCGTCCGCAGACCCGTCAGACATACTACCCAGCGAGCCCATCATCACGCTGCCCAACCCACCAACTGTATCTACCATCTGCTTACCCTTGGGCGCCTTGTATATACACTCGAGACCAAACTTGCGGCAGTGGCTACAGGGTCTCTTGCGGTCACACTTGATCTTCTTGTTGCGGCACTCTGTGCACACAACAAACTTGCGGTTCCTTCTCCGCTTGGCCACCTCAGAATTCGTCAACATCTCCGTCATTCTGGGAACAAATAGTGTCTATTCAAGGGCAAAATGCAGGCCTCCTCAAGTCTGATATGCACTCTTGATCCCCCCTACCTTTTTTGGCCTGTTGAGCTATTATTTAAAATTCTTGGCGTGCCATTTTTGCAATGTCGGCTATAAGAGTTACCCCGAAAATTTACCGAAATACTAATTACCCTCCTACATGCCACAAAAGAGGGATACCGTTCAGCTCGTATCAATGTGTGCATTAAAAACCGAAAGTTGCATCGTATTATAATACAATGTGCTAGAGTTATCACCCAATCTCTTGGCGCACTTCGTCATACCTTTTCCTCCTTCCCTCGATCGCCCAAGCTTGTGCTCAGCGGCTGGCTGACTAGATCTTTTTTCGTTTCTTTTTGGTTTTTCGGCTCCTTTTTTTTTGGAGGGGCAATGATTGTCTGCCTGCCTACCTTGCCGCTTTTGTCCTCCTTCTCCAATACGAGTCGAATCGAGTCAGGTGCATTTCGGTTGTTTTTTTTTGCCCCGGCTATTGAACCTAGCAAGATCATTTCCTCCCGATAAATCCGCTTGTATTTCTCCGACAACATCCCCTTGATAACGTTCGTGTATGCAGGAACTCGGACCTTGCTCCGTGGTACCCCGATGAATCTATCACTTATTTAAATCGCCACCCATATCTCGATCATGCTTTTTTTCCCGGTGCCTAAAAATAGTCTATTTACAGTATTGTGCGCTTACAGCAGATCACCACCGTCCAGCATCTGCATGAACATAGTTGGAGTCAGGGAGAAATCGTTCACTCCGGTTGCTCTACCGGGTTTGCTCTCGCTCAATTGCCGCTTTTCCCGCACCTCCAAAATCACGTCCTTCACGGTCACTTGCCCGTGGACCAATCCACCGGCATTTTTCTCGAAACTATCAACCAGTGAAATCAGCCCAGATAAACTGCTAACTGTAATGTAGCTGTCCAGACTATCGTAGAAACAACTGTTGCGCTCCAACGCAGCATACAAGTTCGAAGCCACCCTGTTAATCTCCGTCGGCTTCATCAGCCTATTCACCAACCTCTGCATCTCTCCTGACTGGTTGTTATACAGCGTCTCCTCTATGGTCTCTAGAGTCACCGGACCTTGGTACTCTGGACCGCTGAAGATGATACCTCTGTCCTGTAGGATGTAGTCCACCTCCTGTAGACTGCCCGAGATCTGCTCTCGAATGCCGTAGTTGGTGGCCATCTGAGAGAGGAGCATTCCGTACAGTGTAAGAACGCTCTGACTAACCACCTGGTTCAATTGGCTCCTCAGGAAGAGAATGCCGACTTCGTCAGGGCCGGCACCCAGACCAGTGATTCCGTTGCAGATGTCTGTAACGTGTAGCAGCGCAACCATCGCAACCAGCACTGACGAGTTGTAGTTGTCCCTCGCAAGGGAACACAGTCTGTCGTCTTCTCCGTTGGTAATAAGGTGTGCCAGAACTGACGTCACAGAGTTTCCGAGCGTCTCATACATCATCAGATACCCAAGCTTTTTCATCATCGAATGTGTCAGTTCCACGAGTCCAATGGAACGGTGACGTTGGCTCTTGCGCAGGAACATGCTACTTGGAAGTTCCCGCAGCTCGGCCATGATGAGAGACATCTGCGCAAGAACTTCGTTGATCGAAATGTCCTTCCTCGAATTCATCAGTTCGACCACATCGCGTGCCCGATATATTGCAGACGACCAACCTGAGCCGTGGCACCTAAAGCCCTCTTTGTAAAATCCATGGCAGTACTTCAGATCAACCGACAGACCTGCGCCAGTCACAAATGCAGAGGAACAATCTCCTGCAAGCAGCCAGTTCCAGAAAGTCATCAGCTGAGAAGTGCTCATGAGGCGTTCGCTCAGCTCTTGGTAGTCTTTATAGATACACTGGCTCTTCACATCCAAGTCTCTATGCAGTCCAATCTGAATCGACAATTCTGTAATGTGATGAAAGAGACTGGAAGAGTCCAGCTCTGAGACGCTCCCCTCTATGGCCTCAGCGTCATAGAGCGCACTGCGTAGAAGAACAAGAGTCATCAGGGCCTGCTGAGTGACCTTGCGCTTGTAGCCGGCGAGATTCAGCAGGCGTATGGCAAGCAAGGGTAGCTCATGCCTTGAAAAAGTCAGTTTGAACTTCATCTGATTCGCCGCTTGGGGACCCCTCGTGTAAACCTCAGTCAGATACGTCGTGGCGAGAAGCATGGCGACATCGGAGTAGTAGAATGATTTGGAAGGCTTCTGGAAGGGTAAACCTTCAGGAAAGTAGTGCAACAGATGACTCATCAGGATCTCAAACGAGATAAACGCATGGTACAGCATATGGTTCAGGTTATGCTGGAAATATAGCAGGCGCTCCTGAATGGCCAACCGGTTGGGGACGATCCGCTCGTTCAGGAGATCAATTATATCCTCTTCAGTTCTCGTCCGATCGTGAATGAGTTGACGTACAGCAGTGTACGCCGAACCTTGGTGCTTCTGCTTCCATTCGTGACGGTCCATGCTGTCCAAATCGTTGGTCGCCATTATGACGTACATCAGACATGGCCTAGCATACGCCAGAGTGAACCGGGAGGTTGGACCAGCATATGTGGCCGATGACGGCTTCATAGCCAGAATAGTACGTTTCAACTCAGGAAGTTTCCGACTAAGAACTTTCGGCCTGGCGCCATGACTGTTTCCATGCTGTAAGAAGGCCAGCTCTCTCCTCAAGTACACCACCTGATCTTGCAGGCTGCCAAAGTTCTCGGCTCTCCAGTTGGTGTGCTCGAGAGGGAAATCGTTACTGGCCGGCATACTCTGTGAACGGACAGAAATGGCAGTCACCTTCGATGGACCCATATCCAACGAAAAGACACTCTCATTCACCGGATACTGGTCAGTGATCATCTGCTTACCCGCTGGAGCCTTGTATTCGCACTTAAGCCCGAGCCTTCCACATCTCTCGCACGGGTGACCCCGAGTACACTTGACCTTCTTCAGACGGCATTGAGTACAGATAGTATACCGCCTGTTTCTGGTCCTCTTCTTCACCTTCGAAGACATGTTGACCAGATAGAGAGATCGTCAAATGGTGTAAATCTGAGGAGCCCGTCTTGGGTATAACCCGGGGGGAACTATCGCATTTACTTTCTTTGGGAATATATGCGAAAATATTCTATCGGGTATAAGAATTCCTCCTGTATGCACGCGCACGGCACGGGCATTACATCCTCGGATCACAAGGACTTGCCAAACTCCCAGCGGCCGTTCACATTTTTACTGAACGCAATCTCTCCATCATCGTCCCAGCCAAAGTCTAAAAAGTCTTCCGAAAGATCCGTGTCTGGAGGAGCAAGTCCTAGCGGGGCATGATCTGATGAACCGCTAGTGGTCGTTTTGGCTAGCGTGATTGGGTTGTGGGATTGAGCAAAGCCATTGGCGGGGACAACCATTGGGATAGGAGGATTGGTAGGTAACGTTGTGGCCAGAATACTGTTCAGCCTGAGTTGCGAGTTAGGCGAGGTCCAGTCCCTGTACTTCTTGTACAGCTCTGTAATCGATGCGTTCATGATGTCGCGTATAGATACAGCACCGCTCTTGAGGTCCTCATCGTAGGTCCCAAAAGTATCCACAATGACCATCAGCATCACAGCAATCTTGAAACAGGTGTATGTATCTCCAGACTCACGCAAACATCCGTAGCTGTGTGCAAGCGCGTACAGCTTGCTCGAAAAATGGTTCAGCTCTGTCGGCTCCAGCAAACGGTTCACCAGACGTTGACACCGCTTGTCATCTCCATTGATGAAAGTATCCTCCAGCAGCTCCGCAGTGATCGGACCTTTGTATTTTTCGGATGGATCGATGATGCCGTGGTCTATGAGAATATACTCATACTCACCAGCCTCCCCAGAGATTTCTTTACGAAGCCCATACTTCGTAGCAAGCTGCGAGAGAACTCCGCCGTAGAGGAGTAGCCATCCCTGGCCAAACAGAACGTTAATGCACTCCTTTAAATAGGCCACATATGTAGCAGTTTTGTTGGTAGGAATATGCTTGTCTCCATCGAGAACGTCTTTGACTTGAGATAATGCAAGATATGCAGCAAGAAGTACTCTGTGGTAGCATCTGCCAGCGAGAACCGCGATCTTTTCCTCACCAGGGTACTCCTTTACCATATAACCAAGCGCAGAAGCCGCATTCGAACCAAGTGCAATGTATGCCATCAATAGGTGGAACTTCTTCTCTGTGCGATGGGTGAGATTATCAGAACTGACTAAGAGTCTAACGATCGGTAACGATATCCGGTCAAACTTCTGGCCGCGCAACTCTTTCAGGTCCAAAAGAACAGATTCCATCCGTGCCATGACATCATTGATGGATATCGGCTTTTGCGAGTTCATCAGCAGACAGACGTCGCGCATCCTCTCGATATGCGTATTCCATTTAAGCGTATTCCACTCGAGTTCGGACTCATAGGGGCCATGGCAGTAGTCCAAGTTGATCAGCAGCGGAGTACCTCCAGTGGAAGCAGCGAGCATATCCTGAGCAAGCATCCAGTTCCAGAACAACTTGCGCTGAGAGGATGTCATGTTTCTGAGTTCGACCTCATTCTGTTTCTTGAACACCGGCTCTGTTTCGGTGCCAATATCGAGATGAAAGCCCATGCGCATGCTGTGGTGTAGAATGAGTTGGAGCCAGGGATAAGAGTCGAACTCGACGCAACCGCGCTCGAAATTCGAATGCATGTACATGGCGCTTCTGAGAACCACCATTGCGAGCAGACCTTGTTGAGTGACTTTAGTCTGGAAGCAGCCTAAATTCAGGAGCCTAAAGACCAGTGCGGACATCCTCCCGTTGGGTAGGGGAGGGCCGTAGTCAAACATCGCGGCGTCACCGTTGAATACCGTAAAGATTTCAACAAGGTAGACGATGGCACAAATCAGTGCAAGGTCCAAGTAGTAGAAGACCTTCTTGGGCTTTGTGAATTCGGATTCTCCTTCGGGGAAGTAATGCATGAACAGGTAGAGCACAGACTGCATTGGAACGAATCCCTGGTACAAAAGCTGGTTAAGCTCTCTCTGGAAATACGACAACCTTTCCTGTATGGCCAGCTTGTGTGGGAAGAGCTCATTTGTGATAATATCTGCGACATCCTGCTCTGTTCTTGTCCGTGTATTTAGGAAATCTCGAATTAGTTTCCTCCTAGGATAAACAAACTCCTTCTTGTAGGCTTCACGGGCTTCACTAAGTGCCTTGGTGAAAGCCATGCTGATGTAGACGAAACACGGCTTTGAGAAAATAAGTGTATAACGACACATTGCACCGACGTAGTTTGTTTTGGACGGCTTAAAGCTGAGCAACGTACACTTCAACTGTGGCCGGGGCTGGTCAAGCAGGTCCTTTATCTTGCGCTCTTGCTTCTGAGATTTGAGGTTCTTCACCTCAGCACGGAGGGATACCAGTGTCTCAAGCAGTTTGAAAGCTTCTGACGGGTACCCCTGATTATCCAGCATCTGTCCTTTGATCGTCCGCTGTGTGCTGGCGGCTTGCTCGGCCTCGCTGTACTGGCAACTGACACCGCTCCGATGGCAGTTGGCGCACGGGTGTCCCAGGTCACATTTGATTTTCTTGAGTCGGCAACGGTTACAAATCACACGGGGCCGTCTTCTGCGTCGTGTTGGAATTACAGGCATCCGTGTATGTAGTGTGGTGAAGAAGGAAGCGGCGGGACTCTGTGGGAGAAAGCAGAGTCCGCACCCATCATATAACCGCCAAAAGCGTTCATTTGATCTGCATAAAAAAGAAACGGAAGTAAAAAAGAGTGTGGGGTTCACTTCTCGGACCTTAGCAGGACGGACGTATCCTAAATTACGGTCCAAGTGATGGGCGTGGAGAATAGTCTAGCCAAACAAGCCGGAATAATGTGAATGGAGTAGCATCGTGGTTTTAAGTTCAAGCCCCGTCCTGGAAATACTCTAAATTGTAATTGTAACTTGTCATAGTCCCGACCGGATGTCAACTTTGTTCGGGTCTAAGGGCACGTCAGGCTTTCTCCAAGGACCTTAAAAACAGTCGACTTGAACAAGGTTCCAAGCAGTCCGAGCGTGCTCTCGAGCTTTCGGTACTGCTCTGTGAGATTGCCTGGATCCACGCCAGTACGTGCGGTGCCATTATCCACCGGATCACTCGGGATAAGAGGCTTTGCCAGCTCCTCGTTGATGCTCTCGAGCATATCCCGGATGTCCTTTAGAGTCTGAGCGAGCAAGCAGTACTGCTCGAGCAGACGAGCCTCTAGGATGTCCTCTTCTACTGTTGTATCTGTATTGTATAATCTACTGGGGGCCATGGGGTGTTGCTATATATAGTTGTGCTGATTGGCGCAGAAAGGGATTATACAGGTGACAAACCCCCCCCCCCCCAGAAGTCGTGCCCACTTTCCTCTCTAGGACGTCCCTGCACGGCGGAAGCCAAGCAAGCCTGTGAATTTTTCAGGCCGCGCACGCTCGCGTGTATGATTTTTCAGGCGCGGCAGGAATGAGCAAATATCGATCTTAGGCGGAAATAGCACATTGCAAATTTAAGATTGTAGGTAAAGGTTCCAGAAGTGATGAGTCGTACCCGTGAAGGTGAAGGTTCGGAGTCCGCTATGGCGGCTTCGTTTGCCGCAGCCAACCCGTTCGAAGAGTCCGACATCGCCGATCAGCCCCATGCATACCCGTACGATTTAGAGGACCTCGGAGTAGGCTCCGAGGACGACTTTGGCAACGACGACAGCGAGAGCTCGCTGTTCGGTCCTGTGACAAAGTACACCGAGTATGCTGCTGTTGCCGGCGATAATCCGGAGCTGGAGATTGACGAAGAAGAGGAAGAGGAGGAGTTGAATCCAGCCCATCCCACAAAGAAAAAGAAGAAGTACCGCCGGGGCGGTTGGTGGTGGAAGGGCAACAAGGAGGTCCGCAAGATGTTCCTCAGACGCTATACCGTGATCATCCTCTTGCTTGTCACCTTCCTGTTAAGCGTGTTTGCCATTTTCTGGGGAACCCTGTATGGCCGGATGGATAGGCTGACTAACATGAAGGTGCTAGTCAGCGTCGAGGATGACCGCGATGGGTTCGTGACAGACGCTCTCCTCAAGGCCATCAAGAAGGACTCCGTCAAGATGAAGCTCGGCTGGGACGTTCAGGACAAGTACATGGACGAAAAGACCATCAAGAGTCTCGTGCACCACCAGAAGTACTGGGCCGCGGTGTATGTGAATGGCTCTGACGTCTCGAGTCGGCTGGTTTCGGCGTTCGAGAACAATAAACCGCTGAACGTCGATTCGCTCGTGAGTGGATTCTATGAGACGGGCAGAGACCCGAACGGTGTCAAGGCTTACGTTCTCCCTGGGCTTGCCATCCTGGCACACGCATACTCCGAGATTCTGCGCCTGGAGAAATTCCCTGCCATCACCAAGTCGCTGACGTCAAAACAGTTTACCGCACTGCAAGGGTCGAAGATCCTGAGCGACACGCCTGAGCTGACTCTGACAGATGGAATCCGGATGACCAATCCGGTCATGATGGCCCCGCTGCAAGTCGGCTTCGTGTTCATTGTGATTCTGACCGGATTCCAGGTGCTCTGGTTCATGAAATTGAACGCCGCCATCGCACAACGCCTCAGGTCGAAAGCGTACATTCTCTATCGCATGGTTGTCGCCCAATTGACGTTTCTGCTCCTCTCACTAGCATACACCTGCCTCAACCGGGCGTTCCAGATCCACTTTACCAAATCCAGCTTCGGTGAGATGTGGATGCTGTGCTACCTGATCATGTCTGCCGTGGGTGGTGCCAACGAGAACGCATGCACCGTCTGTGCATCTATCCTGGCGCCGCTGGTCGGTTTTTGGCTGCTCTTCTTCGTCATCATTAACATCGCTGGAACGTTCAGCCCTTTGGAGCTATGCCCGGAGTTCTACAAGTTCTCCTACGCGATGCCGGTCAAGAACGGCTACGAGCTCATGAAAATCGTCTTCTTTGACACGTACCAGGGTGGAGTCGGGCAATACATCGGTGTGTTGCTCGGCTGGGTCATTGCGAACAACCTGTTGCTCCCGTTCTGCATGGTGTTTTTTGCGCACCGGATGCAGAAGATGCGGGACCACCAGGACAAGGTCGCCAGGGAGCGGCTTGCGCAGAAGGCGGCTTTGGGCGCAAGGACTACGCCTATTACTATGAAAGATCACGACGACCAAGGTGACGACGAACCGGCCGATCTCCGGACCACTTTGTAAACAACTAACATGCATTAAAAAAAAAGCTAGAACCATAACTAACTACTGGTCACCATAAAGTAGACGCTGATTGCGAAGAGAGTCACGCAGAGCACCGCCAAGTACAGCGTGAGGTACTTGGTGTCGTACAGCTGGATCCGGCCAGTCCTGTAACTGTTCAGAGCCTGGAAGTACGCTGTTCCCGCAAACAGGTAGCATCCAATACCGAGGCAGATTAGGAGGACCGAGACTCCAAAACTGTGGCTTCTTCTGCTGGGGCTGTTGGCTCCGGTGGTCTCGTCGCTGCCGTTGTCGCCGTCATCCTCCTCGGCGTCTGCAGTATCGAGACGGAAGTTCAGAACAACGAGCGCAGCAACAAGCATCAGCGTCACACCGCACTTGATCCAGCTCAGGAACGTTCGTTCGGACATGAGCAAGTCCCTTGGCTCACTGGTCTTATTCTCTATAATGAGGTCCTGGTCAGGGAGGAAGCGAGTGAAGAAGGTGCCGTCAGTGTGCTGCGGTTCCATATCCGATGACCCCTGCTGCGGAGAAGTATTACGAGGAAAATTGGTCTCCCCGCCAGGGAGGTACGGCTCGGGATCGTGGTCTGAGCTCATGGGAGGCTCTCTTTGAAATCTAAAAATGACAGGTCGAAATTGCTCTCTCTTTAAATATCGCAGCTCCCCGTAGATGATTGCCAGATTCGGCCTAGAGTGCAAAAAAAATTCCAAAAAAATCTCTAAAAAAATTTTCCCCTATCTCTAACTAACTTTACTAATCATCGTACTTGTGCAATGTCCAATTACACCCAGTTGAACCCACAAGATACACAGACCGGTCAGGCCACGGTGCTCTGCTGCAACTGTGGAGTCCCGATGGACGGTTCCACCGGACTCGTGATGTGCTATGACTGTATTAAATCGACCGTTGACATCACCGAGGGAATCCCTAGAGAAGTTAACCTGAGTTTCTGCCGTAACTGTGAGCGCTTCTTGCAACCGCCATCCAATTGGATTCACGCTCAGCTCGAGAGCAGAGAGCTGCTGGCCATCTGCCTGAGAAGACTGCGTGGCCTGAACAAGGTCCGGCTCATCGACGCCAGCTTCCTCTGGACGGAGCCGCACTCTAGAAGACTCCGGGTCAAGCTGACCGTCCAGGGCGAGGCCTTGAACAACGTCATTTTGCAGCAGACGTTCGAGGTTGAGTTTGTCGTCATCGCCATGCAGTGCCCCGACTGCGCCAAGTCGTACACCACACACACGTGGAACACCTCGCTGCAGATCAGACAGAAGGTGTCGCACAAGAGAACGTTCCTGTACCTGGAGCAGCTGATCCTCAAGCACAACGCCCACGTCGACACGATCTCGATCAAGGAGGCCAAGGATGGCCTGGACTTCTTCTACGGCAAGCAGCCGCATGCTCTCAAGATGATCGATTTCCTGCAAGGATGTGCTCCGCTCAAGTGCAAGAAGTCGTCGCAGCTGATCACCGCCGACTCCCACACCGGTAAGGAGAAGTACAAGTTCACATACTCTGTTGAGATTGCGCCGGTGTGTAAAGATGACCTCGTTGTGCTGCCAAAGAAGCTCGCCAAATCTCTGGGCAACATTTCCCGGCTTGTGCTCTGCTCGAAGGTCTCGAACATGATGCAGTTCCTGGACCCGGTCACTCTGCAGACGGCAGACTTGCCCGCACAGACCTACTGGCACACTCCGTTCACCTCCCTCAGCGACATGTCGCAGCTAACTGAGTTTATCGTGCTCGATGTTGAGCCGACCGGATTCCAGCACGGGCGGTACGTGCAGGCCGACGTCACTGTGGCCAGAGACTCCGACATCGAGAACGAGTTCTACGTGCGCTGCCACCTCGGTGGTGTGCTGCACCCGGGTGACTCCGTCATGGGCTACTACCTGGGCAACGCCAACTACAACTCCGAGCTGTTCGACGAGCTCGATGCCGACAACCTGGCGGAGGTGATCCTCGTCAAGAAGTTCTACAAGCGTACGAACAAGTTCATCAAGAAGAGACAGTGGAAGCTGAAGCGTATGGCCAAGGAGCACGCCGAGATCACCTCTGGCGGCAAGGAGGGCAAGAAGCAGCAGCAGCTGGAAGAGGAGCGTGCCCAGAGAGACTACGAGCTGTTCATGGAGGAGCTCGAGGAGGACAAGGAACTCAGACAGAACGTCAACATCTACAAGGACGACGAGAAGGACGGCGCTGTCACGGCAGGTGGTGAGACCGACATGGAGTCTGACGGCGACTCGGATGCTCCAGAGATCGACGTCGACGAGCTTCTGGACGAGCTGGATGGCATGAACATCGACGCTTAGACGCCGCCGTTGCTGCTATCTTTTCTTTAATAATCTTTTATACATTACGTAATACAGAGGGGTAATCATTTTTTTCTACACTAAATAAAATGGGTGTGGTGAATGGAATTGTAATTGTGCTTTTACTATAGACAGAGAATCTTCCCCTGGACCTCTACTCGTCCAGGCCACGCTTGAGCATCGTCTTGATCGAGTTTGGGTTGGCGCCGACAGTCTGCAGGACCTTCTCGCCATTCTGGAAGTACTGGAAGGTAGGCATAGCGGAGATGCCGTACTCCATCGCGATGTCGCTGAACTTGTCCACGTCCACCTTGTAGAAGTTGACCTTGCCGGCGTATTCGTCGGAGAACTTCTCGACGATCGGAGAGATGGCCTTGCAAGGGCCACACCACGTAGCGTAGAAGTCGACGAAAGCCTCCTTGTCCTTAAGGACGGTCTCGTGGAACTCGTTCGCGGTCTGGATGTCCTTGACGGCGAGCTTGGCCATCGAGGTGTGGAATCCGCGCTTTGCAGGGCCAGAGGCGGCTCTAAATGTGTGTCTGAGCGTGAACATGGTTGTCTTAGTAAAGGAAAGAAGTTGCTCCGATTTTCCAACTTTTTCTCCTGCATTACAAATCGCATCCTGGCAAAACTCGCGGCCTTTTTTTTTCCGCCCCCTGCCTACCCCGCAAAAAAAAATGAGTCGCCCTCCGAGACGCCTCACTCTAAGAAGCGCGCTTTAAAAAAAAAGCTTATCGGAGCCCCAAATAATACTCCCCAGGCACTCTTTTATACACTTGACGGAAATGCCGATTTCCTTCAGCCCTACACATTCGTTCGTGGACTCGTCCTTCTTCACGCAGCTGTCGGAGCTCAAGCTCGACGTGCTGAAGCTCGACGCCTCTGCAGTCCCCGTGTTCGGCTCCTCCAACTACTCCTCTGTAGGCCCCAACCAGCCGCCCTCTATCGGCCTTGACAGCTCCAGCTTCAAGACACGCACCGAATTCGAGTCGCTGCTGCCGCAGAACTCCTCGTTTGTGTCCCCCGGATCGCTGTACAACGTAAATACGCTCGAAGAGTTCAAGAAAACCGATAAGAAGCAGCTTCTGCACGACGCCGGAGACAGGATCTACCAAGCGATCGTTTCTAAAAGGGCCCTCGAGGACCCGGCCTTGCTCTCGCAGTTCGCCGTGCTCTCCTTCGCAGACCTCAAGAAGTACCGCTTCTACTACTGGTGCGCGTTCCCGTTGCTCCACGTGGACTGGGAGGCCAGTTCGCTCGCCGCCATGGACCCGGACACCGCCAGTCAGATCGAGCGGCTCCTTATCGAGGACGAGTTCCGCGCCCAGGTCGGCGTCCTCGCAGACGACTCCATCAAGCCAATCGGCTCGGTGGATCTCGACGAGCCCAACGGGTACGAGTACGTCTTCCTCGACACATCGACGCAGCCTGAGTCCGCCTCGTACGTCCTGCGCAACTTCTTGGCTGCGCTAGCCATCTACGGCGCTACCGACGCCACGGTTCATGTCTACAGGACGAGCCGGCCGTCCACAAACTACACGATCCATGCGGCATGCACCAGTGAAACTGTGGCAGCGGCTTCTGCGGCCTGTCCTAAGGTCTCTGGCTGGGAGCGCACGTCCCAGGGACGCCTTGGCCCCAAACTTGCCGACCTCGGTTCTCTCATTGACCCTGTCCAGCTCGCCGACCAGGCCACCGACCTCAATCTCAAGCTGATGCGCTGGCGTATTGCTCCAAAACTGGATCTTGACGTCGCTCGTAACACCAAGTGTCTGCTTCTTGGTTCTGGAACCCTTGGATCCTACGTGGGACGTGCCCTGCTCGCCTGGGGTGTCCGCAAGATCACCTTTGTCGACAACGGTAAGGTGTCGTTCAGCAACCCAGTCCGCCAGCCCCTTTATACCTTTGACGACTGTCTTGACGGCGGTCACAAGAAGGCCGAGACCGCTGCCGCTGCTCTCAAGAAGATCTTCCCCAAGGTGGACGCGCAGGGCTTCTCCTTGGAGGTTCCGATGGCTGGCCATCCCGTGACGAATGAGGCCAGAGAGAAGCGCGACTTCGACAAGCTGTGCAAGCTGTTCGATGAGCACGATGCTGTCTTCATTCTTATGGACTCGAGAGAGACGAGGTGGCTGCCGACCGTTCTTGGAAATGCCAAGTCCAAGATTGTCATGAACGCTGCCCTCGGCTTTGAGAGCTATCTCGTTCTCCGCCATGGATGCATCGACCCGGCGGTCCCAATTGCTGACCAGGATGAAGGCCGCCTTGGATGTTACTTCTGCAACGATGTGTACGCTCCATCTGACTCCCTCACTGACAGAACCCTTGACCAGATGTGCACTGTGACAAGACCAGGTGTCGCCATGATGGCCTCTGCGCTGGTGGTCGAGATGTTCATTTCAATTCTTCAGAGCCCTCGCAAGCAGTTTACGCCACACTCGTTGGACAACCAGGACACCGTTCTTGGCTGCATGCCGCACCAGATCAGAGGATTCCTACACAACTTTGAACAGTTGAAGTTGCATGCCCGCAACTTCCAGTACTGCTCTGCCTGCTCGGCGAAGGTCGTTGAGGAGTTCAACAGTGACGGCTGGGAGTTTGTCAAGAGGGCTCTCAACAACCCGAAATACCTCGAAGACTTGGTCGGGTTGACCAAGATCCACGAGGACGCCGAAAAGGCGGCTCTAGAGATTGACGCCGAAATCGACAGCGAGGACGAAATAGTTTAGCATATTTGTACAAACAGATTAATTATAATTAGGAGGTGAGCATCTTAACAGCCCAGTCGACGCTCAGCGTCCGGAGGTCTGTGTAGGTCTGGCCTGTTCCAACAAAGAGAATGGGGATACCCGTAGCAAACACCATATTGACCATCGAACCGATCAGGTTACCGACAGTATCGCACTTGGAAATGATGAAGAAGTCCAGGTGGCGGTTGGCACCGAAGGCCTTGTTGAAATTTTGAGCCTGCATGACCGAGTCCGTTCCCACAAGAGCCTCGCCGACCATGATGATCTTGTCCGGGTTGGCAGCCTTGGCGAAAGAGGCCAGTGGGGTCATCAGGTGGGAGTCGTTGTGTCTTCTTCCGGCTGTGTCGAGCAAGACGATGTCGAAGTTGTTCTCCTTGGCGTGCTTGATGGCACCTGTGGCGATCTTGGCAACGAGGTCGGAGCCACCGTATCCGCCTTCGAACAGCTCGATCTGGTGCTTGTCAGGAGAGAGCTCGGACAGGTTGTTGACGTGAGTTCTCAGCTGCTCGACGGCACCTGATCTGAACGTATCGCAGGCGGTGATCAGCACTCGGTAGTTGTTCTGCAGAAGCCAGTAGGCCAGCTTGGACAGATTGGTCGACTTGCCGACACCGTTGACTCCAACGACGGAGATCACGTACGGCTCTCCCTTCTGCTTCTTGGTCTGGATCTCATTGAGGAGGTTGATCGAGGTGGCCGGCGTCAGCAGCTTTGTCAGCTGCTTCTCGAGAGACTTGTTGGCAGTCTCTTCAACGCTGGTGAAGCTGGCGGTGGTCGAGCCGACCAGGTCCTTCTCGATCTCAGAAACAAGCGAGTTAGCCACATCCGGTGCGACATTCTTCTGCACGAGGTGCTCTGTCAGCGAGCTCTTGACCTTCTCGATGTCCTCCTTTTGGATCTTCTTGCCACCGATGATGTTTCTGAGGAATCCAAACGGCTGGGCAGCCTCGGTCTTCGAGGCCGATCCGGCTGACTTATTACTTCCGCTGTTGTCCCCCTCGGCAAGAATGCGGTCCATCTCCTGAGACAGATCGCTCACGACAAAGTTTCCGTTCTTGGTCTGGCCGAATCTCGACTTGTCACCGACCAGCTGGTCCAAGTTTGCAGAGTTGGCACCGGCGCCAGCGTCCTCCTTGTCGACCGAGAAATCGAGCGTAGCAGCACCTCCAACATCCTCCTCGTAGGCCGTACCATCATCGTTCCACTTTCTCGACTTCTTGCCCTTGCCCTTGCCCTTTCCTTTGCCCTTGCCTCCTCTGCTGCTCTTTCCCTTACCCTTGGCTTCGACCTCCTTGGACGCCACAGCAGGCTCCGCCGTCTCCTTATGCGTCTCCTCCTTCTCCTTCTCCTCGTTCTCCTCATTCTTCTTTGGCTCAATCTTCTTGCTGACCACTCCGTTAACCTTCAGGTTGAAGAACTGCTCGAACTTGTCCTTGTCGTCGGTGTTCTCCCACAGAATACGCACGCTTTTCAGCAGCTCGTACGGGCTCTTCACGGTCATAAGCGACGGGTAAACCATTACATAGAACGTCCGCTCCTTCTCCTCAATCGAAATCAGGTATTTCAGGTTGTAGTTTTCATATGAGAACGTACCGTAGTCTGAGTTCTCGTCCTCCAGGTGGCTCTTCTCCTCCTCAGCAGCGAGCTCCTCCTCGTCGGCTTTACGCTCAGAACCTTCCACAGGGACGAACTTCCGCTCCGAAATCACTACTTCTTCTATAAAGGCATTCGTAACGGCAACGAGGTTCTTTCCCGGTTGGTAGTTGAACTCCACCACGCCGTCTGGGCGGAAAATCAAGAACTGCTCAATCATTAAACGACGAATCTGTTAAGAAAAGATGACAGATCGGTCTTGAGAAACGTTCACCACTATTTTTCAACCCCTCGAGGCACTTCTGGAATTTTCGTAGCGCCAAGAAAAAAAAAAAAAAAAACCTCAGAAAATTTCTAGCTAGTCCCTTATTCCTCCATCTAGATGTCCGACTTCCCTTCGCTCGGGATTCCGGGGTGGTTAAATGACTCCCTTCGGGCCATGAAGATCACTAAACCAACTGCCATTCAGGCGGCTACTATTCCTGAGATTTTGAAAGGTAGAGACTGTATTGGTGGTGCAAAAACCGGCTCCGGTAAGACCATCGCTTTCGGAGCTCCTATGCTAACGACCTGGGCTGAAGACCCTTGTGGAATCTACGGTGTCGTGCTCACTCCAACCAGAGAGCTGGCCATGCAGATTGCTGAGCAGTTCTCTGCCCTTGGATCGAACGCAAACTTGAAGGTGGCTCTGGTGATCGGTGGAGAGTCGATGATCGACCAGGCCAACAAACTGAAAGAGAACCCCGATGTCGTCATCGCCACGCCAGGCAGACTCGCACACATCATTGACGAGCACCCGGATGACACCAAGGGGTTCAAGAGAGTCAAGTACCTCGTCCTCGATGAGGCCGACCGTTTGCTGACGGAGTCCTTCACTGAAGATCTTGGAAACTGTATCGATGCTCTCCCTGCACCTACAAAGAGACAGACGCTGCTCTTCACGGCCACTGTCACCGATGCCGTGCGCTCGCTCAAAGACAAGCCCGTTGAAGAGGGCAAGCAGCAAGTCTTCATGCACGAGCTCGACAGGATCGACGACGTTGTCATCCCTGAGAAACTATACCTAGGCTTCATGTTGACGCCGTTCATGGTCAAGGAGGCCATGCTGCACAACCTTCTCACGAGCGAAGACTACAATGAGTCCCCGGCGATTGTCTTCGTTAATCGGTCGGAGAACGCCGAGACCCTGAGACGAGTCCTCAAGAAGCTCGGCGTCAGGGTCACATCGCTTCACTCGCAGCTCCCACAGCAGGAGAGAACAAATTCTCTGCAGCGGTTCCGCGCTGGAGCTGCGCGCGTCCTCATAGCCACGGACTTGGGTTCGAGAGGTTTGGACATCCCAGAGGTGGAGCTCGTCGTCAACTACGATATCCCGCGGGACCCGGATGACTTTATCCACAGAGTCGGTAGAACTGCACGTGCCGGAAGGAAGGGCGACGCCATTTCGCTGATTACACCCAACGACCTCAAGCGGATTCTTGCTATCGAGAATCGTATCGATAGAAAGATGGAGGAGTACAAGAAGATCACCGATAACGAGGTGATCCAGAGTTCCCTCAAGGCTACATCTAAGGCCAAGGTCGAGGCCAGAATGGACATGGAAAGGGAAGGATTCAACGAGCATTCCAGGCAGCGCAAGAAGCGGCTCCAACTGGAGGGAAAGATCCCTGCTGCAAAGAAGCATCACAAAAAGCATGTACACTAACTTAGATTTCATCATTCTAACCAAAACTCCTAGCGAAAAATGTATCTATAATCTATTAAACTATGGAGCAAAGTTACCGCGCTTACCCTTCTTCTGTCTATCGATGTGGGCACGAAGGACCTTCTGGCGATCCCGCAAACTGAGCTTCTTCTTACCCTGGACTGCACGCTTGTGAATCGACATGATGAAGTTCTTCTTTCTGGCCTTTTCTCTGTTTGTAGTAGAGTGGGCTCCCTCGATCTTGCCCTTTCTAGAACCGAACTTCTCTCTGTCCTCTCTTCCTTCCTTAACAGAAGCCAGACGCTCCTCCTTGGACTGCTTGTGTCTCTCGTATCCAATGAGGTTACCGCCCTCGACGGCATCCTCGTTGACCAGTTTCGAGCCCATCTGGTGCTCAACACCAGCTTCCTGGTTGAGCTCCTTCAGCTTCTCGAAATCGGCAGGCGTCATCACATCCGAAAGCATTTGCTGCATCAGCTTCTCCTGCTCGGACTTGGCGGTATCGTTAGCCTGCTTCTTCTTAGCTGGCTGATCAGACTCGTCGTCGTTGTCATCATCAGAGAGCTCCAGGTCGGACTCCTCCTCTTCCATCTCCTTGCGCTTTCTGCGGGCCTTGCCCTTCTTCATGTACTTGAGGTACTTCTTTCTGATGCCGTTACGTTCCTGAGGAAGCTCGTCGTCATTCTCGCCGTCTTCACCGGCAACGCCGTCGATATCAAACGACTCGGTACCGTCCTGTTTCACATCAACCCAGTCACCTTCAATGTCGGCACCAAGATCCTCATCCTCGTCTTCCTCACCCTTCTCCTCCCAAGCCTCTGCATCCTCTTCCTTACCCAGAGTACCTTGCTCCTTCTTCCACTGGGCAAGACGCTCAAGACCTGGAATACTAGTCGTGACGTTTCTCTCCTCACCAAACTGTGGTAAGCTCGTAGCGTCCTTGTCCTCTCTGTGGGAGAGTTCCATCGTGGCCACCTTACCTCTGTCTTTCTTCTCGAGCATCTCTGGAGCCACCTCACGGTAGAGCGAGATAAGAGAACGGGCGGCCATCATGACACTCTTGGCCTTCGAACCTTTGTATGCAGTCAGGTCCTGGAGAAGCGTCTTGTCAATGCCGGCTGGGTTTCTGGCAAGGATCTCCCTGATGGCGTTGATACCGGCGGCAGCAACCTCGGAGGCCACACCTTCCGAGACAAACTCATCCGCGATACGCCTCACGACAGTGTTGATAGTCTCTGGAGGGACCAGGTCGTGCGAAGCCTGGGCTGCAGCTGCAAGAATGTGGGTAACGTTCTGCTGCTTAGGGTTCAGGTACTTGAGGAAGTACGAATAGAGTCCTAGAACAGACAGCTTGTGGGTACCGACGAGACGGGACACAAGACTCATGATGGCGATTCTCTGGTCCATAGTGAACCGGTTCGAGTTCTTGCCGGAAAGGTCTCTCTCAAACATGCGCTCGGCAAACTGCTGTGGGTCTCTCAGCAGGTGAATGGCACTGAAGTTGAGGTACGACTGCTGCTTGCCCTGCTGGCTCTTTTTGTTCAGGATGTGGATTGCGGCCTTCATCTTCTTTCCCTTACGGCTGTTGGTCTTGTTGACCTTCATTTTGTGCTTGAGAGAACTTGGGTCGATCACATCGTCGTCCTCATCCTCCTCTTCGAGGGCCTCCTCTCTCTCCTTGTCGGCACCCAGGAAGAATTTGACACCGGAGATCACCACCTTGGTGTCCGGATGCATGCATGCCTCGGTCATGATCTCAACTGCCCGCGAGTCGTCCCAGATTCCCCTTCTCCAGAGCTCTCTGGTCAGCTTGGTGGCCCACAGTCCATTTCCGTCCTTCTGGTCCAGCAGGTTGAAGAGCAGAGCCT
The DNA here is from genome assembly GCA_018344475.1 of Xiuguozyma silvatica. NCBI lineage: Eukaryota > Fungi > Ascomycota > Pichiomycetes > Pichiales > Pichiaceae > Xiuguozyma > Xiuguozyma silvatica. The sequence continues at coordinate 34,249 of JADIOY010000018.1, read as the reverse complement.
GTGTGGCTCTGTTCAACTTCTGGTTCTTAGCCCCCGTGTTACATGCCTTCAGCATGGCCACGAGAGCAGAATAGATCTGATGGCGCAGCTCCTTGGCGTGATATCCGCTCGAACCGGGAGCAACGGCGTCCGTGTTTGGGTTGTAAGCAAAGAGCAGCGGGAAAAGAGTGTGCAAGAGGAACTCCGGAGTGATCACTCCCTTGTTTCTCAGCATCACGAGGCACTGGATGATCTTCTCCCTGAGCTCAGGTGGCAACTCGGCGTGGTTCTTTGTGAGAATCGTGCTCAACTCCTGTGGGAACTGGGCCGTTTCCTTCGGATACGACGAGGAGACAGCCGAAACGAAGCCCACGAGGTCTCCGAACTCGTCACTCTCTTCCTCATCGGGACTCAACATGAAGATGTCTCTGAGAGACTCATAGTGCGAGTACTGCTGCTGGAACTCTTCACGATAAGACTCTGGGTCTCTTTTGACGAGATTCTGCAACAGTGCGATGTTCGTTGGCAAAATAGCCGCTCTCTTTCTTCTAGCCATCTCGTTATGAATCTACACTAATAGAGAGAACAAAAAAAATTCAAAAAAAATTCAAAAAAAAAAAACCCCTGAAAAATATAGGAGAAAAAAAAGAAATTTTCCAGGCTGTGCAAAGATCACCAAAAAAAGAATAGAGTAGCGACACCATAAAAAACACCCTTTGTTGACCTTTACATTTTCGTTCCCTAAAACCGTGCCATGTCGGAGTCGTACCATCCTGTTCAGCTTCTCGAAGGCACGACACCCAAGGATGATACGTTCTCTTTGTCGTCGCGGTACGTGCAGGCGAATCCGACGTATCAGCACCACGAGGGCTTCCCTAAACCTCACAGATACCCAATAGAGAAGATCTCCAGTATACGCGACCAGGAGAGCGCCTTAATCCAGGATCTCTTGTACGTACTGGCTGGTCTTGAAGGATACTACATCCGGTACACGCCGGAGTTCGACGAACACAGTCTGGTTGCTCGGGTGCGCGGGCCGGACTATGTCATCAACAAGCACATTGACACGAGCTTTAAAGACGTGACGAAGCGGATCAACAGGATGGGCAAGATGTACTTTGGGCTGAGCAGCTTCGTCGAGCAGTACAACGACGTTGCCCATGGACGTGTATTGCTGACTCTCTGTGCTGAGATCGGTGAGCTGCTCAAGGAGTACGAGGGAGGTGTCCTGGTCGAAATCGAGGACGAGTTCAAGCACAACCCACGGTACTCTCTGACACTGCTGGAGCAGCGGATCAACAGCGACGGTCCGGTGAGCATATCGGTCAGGCTCCAGCGGATGTACGAGATCGCGCTGGTGATCAATGAGGAGAGTGTCAAAAGGTCCAACCACGGCGTGCTCAAACAAATGCGGTTCAATAACATCATGGAGTCCTTGAAAGACGACAACTACACGGGGGCGCTGGACGGAGTCACATCGGACCCGGGAAACAGCAGCCGCTACGTGAAAGGTGGAATGATTTTGGACGTGATCCAGCGAAGCATAGACGAGTTCAAGGGCAACCAGAGGGTGCATCAGTACCTCGTCTCCCTGTTTGACCGCGTCTCCGTGCGCTATGTGGAGATGCTCAACAAGTGGCTCCAGCGCGGGGTCATCGATGACCCACAGGATGAGTTTCTGATCAGCGAGGCTAAGGTCAGCCGAAAGAAGAAGAACAGCAACTACGATGCCGTGCAGTGGGCAGACAAGTTCACTATCAGACGCGAAGGTCTGCTCAAGCAGTTCCGCGGCAGAGACGTTCAGAGGAAAGTCATCCTGACTGGAAAGTACCTCAACGTGCTGCGTGAATGCACCGGTGCCGAGCTTACCGACGAGACTTCCTCTAGTCTTGCCATCAGTTCGTTGCTGGCTTCTGACCTCACAATCAAGCTCGACGAATGCTACCAGAGGGCCAACTACCACATCGTCCAGATGTTCTTCCAAGGCTACAAGCTCGACAACTGGATGGAGTCTCTGACGAACTACTTCCTTATCACTGACGCATCGTACTTTGGTGACTTCATGCGGTGGTCCTATAAGGACCTGACGCGCTCGATCGACCACGCCTCGTTGACCGACTTGACCCGCTTCTACAAGAAGGCCAACGTCGCAGACGATCACTCGAACAACACCGTCCAGCAGCTTGTTTACAACCTTGTCACTCCTGTCATCACGCATGAGACACTTTTGGATGACCTCACGTCCATTCTGGAAACACAAACTGCTGATGCCGACGAAGTCTTTGCAGCCAACGACATCGATGCTCTTCGCGAGCTTCTTCAAAATGCCATCGAAACGAACACCACGAACGTCCGTTCCCAGCGAGTTGTTCCACAGACTAAACTGGATAAGTACACCGTCCAGCGCTTTGCCATTGACTTGGAGATACCGTTCCCCCTGAGTCTGTTGATCACCAGATCGCAAGTGTTTGAGTTCCAGTTAATGTTCCGCCAGCAGCTCATGCTTCGCTTCGTTGATCGGGCTCTAGAGATCTCTTGGAGAGAGATCTGTAGCCAACCTTTCTGGTGCTGGAACTTTGAATATCCTGGTGTGAACAGCTGGATCGATCAGTGCAGAGCGCTGCACCTCAAGATGGCTGATTTCATCCGGATCCTTGGTCTCTACTTGAACTACTACGTCGTGGAGGCAAACTGGCAACCGCTCAGCGAGCTATTTGATAAGAAGGAGGCTTCTAATCTCAGTCTTGAAATTGTGTACGCTGGAATCAAGACGTTTCTGAGCACCGTTATGAACGACTCGATGCTCACCAAGTTGAAGCTCGTCCAGATGCTGCACCAGCTCTTCACCATCATGCTGCTGTTCCACAACCTCGTGATGGCCATGCAGAAGACGCTCGTGCTCCTTGATCCAGAGCTTTTCGATGCCAACCACGAAATGTTCCGTAAAGTCACGACCTACAACCCTGAGCATAACGGTGACCGGATCGAGAAGATGAGGGGCAATTTGGAGAGTTATAATGCGGCCTTCGATAGGAAGTTGACGGACTTTGTCGAAGCTCTTCAGCACTACGGTGAAGTCGACTCTCCCTCACTGTTGATTCTCAGAAAGGAGCTTGTGGATGCCTTCCTATAGAGATATGTACATGTATATTAGTAAAGGAGGTGAATACAAAAAAAGCCGATGATTTTGCCTAGTTGTCCGTCTCGGAGTCTCTTCCAGAGCACTCTGCCATAAGGAAGAGAACTTTCTCGATGTTCCCACCTTCCTTTGGACTGCAAGGAACCACCTTCCAGTCCTTGCCCTCACAGTACTCTCTGAGAATGTGGAACTTTTCCTGGGTATCTGGCAAGTCGGCCTTGGTAGCCACGATCAGCTTGTTTTTACCTTCAAGTCGATCCTCTCCAAGCTCGCCCTCCAAGACCTTAAGGTCGGCAACAGGGTCCTTGTTTCCCAATGAAACAACAAACACAATGCCGCCAGACCGCTCAATATGACGCAAAAAGCTAAGTCCCATTCCCTTGTTGTCCTTTGCGCCTTCAACGATTCCTGGGATGTCGGCAACGGTAAATGGTGGCTGGTCGATTCTGAGCTGGATGGTACCAATCGTAGGCTGGAGGGTAGTGAACTTCCAGTGGCCCACCTTAGGGCGAGCTTTCGAAATGGCTCTCAAGAGGGTCGATTTGCCAGCATTTGGAAGTCCGACAAGTCCCAAGTCAGCAAGCAGCTTCAACTCGAAGATAAAGTTCTCCTCGATCCCCTCTCTTCCGATTTTGGCAAACCGAGGGTTTCTAATCTCAGGGGTTAGGAAGTGCATGTTACCAAGTCCTCCTTTACCTCCCTTCAGGATTCTGACAGGTTCAGTGGTTGGCTCAGAGAAATCGATGCCGTCGATTGGGAACGTGTCGTTGCGGAGCTCATCGAGTCGGGACTCGCGGTCATAGTTCTTGACCTTGTCTCTCAGCTTCGTGAAGAAGTCCCTCTCCATATGCCAGTCCTCACTCTTCTCCTTAAACTTCCATCCCTCACCGATCATGTAGGACTCACGGAAGAGCTGGATGTCAGTCGGAACAGTAGTACGTCCCACTCCCTCGATGTGGAACACCTTGTTCTCGTGGTCCCCGCGCTGCAGCTCCCTGATCTCCTTCGGACGAGGGCACCATCTGATGGTGGTACCGACAGGGACAGTGATGATAGCGTTCTCGCCCTTCTTACCGTCGAGCTGGCCAGACATACCCTTGGTGCCATTCTTTGCAACATACTTGGTTTTAACCTGATGCAGCGATGTCAGACCAGGGACAGCCATAACGTAGACGTCTCCGCCGTCTCCTCCGTCTCCGCCGTCTGGAGGGCCGATCGGCAGTCCCGAATCTCTCATGAAACTGACGTCTCCGCTTCCGCCACTACCGGAGCGGAGCTTAACCACTTTCAGGTCCGAAAATGCCTGTAAGCTGTCGGTCTTTGGCCGCTGACGGGCAGGCAGGGTGCTGAACGGAGAGGTCATAACGTCGTAGCTCTTAACGGGGACACTGAGTGTGTAGTAAGGATGGTGGTCGTCGCCGCGCTCGTAGTTCGGCTGGCAGATGACCCTATGTATCTCTTTCTTCGATCTCTTAGATCTGAAGAGCACCATATCTGGGTTTGTAGCTGGATCGTCCAGCTCCGTAGCATCCAGAACCTCATAGGTCTGCGTAGGAAGTGTATCGAGCCTGTCCACAGATCTAGTCTCCTTCCGGGGCTTCATTCCTCCCAACCACGCAGTATTCTCCTCTAAGGTTGGTGCATTATCTGGAACCTTTTCAAAGAAGTCCGCACCCTTCCAAAGTGCTCTCCTGGTGGAGAACTGACGGAAGAGTTTAAGCATGACGGGGGGTACTAGGAGAAGTGAAAAATCGTGGGGTAAATTTTTCAGATGAAGATAAAGGTGGTTGGCGGATGGTTATTAGGGTAGGCACATTATATAAGCTTTACTTTTTGTAGGTGGCAAGGTACTGCTCGTAGCCGTCGGTCTCGAGCCTGTCAGCCTTAACGAGGACCTCGTTCTCCATGTTGTCCTGGTACTGCGACATCGCCGTCAGGTACTCTGGGTTGTAGACGCCGAGAATACGGACGGCGATGAGGGCAGCGTTGGTGGAGTTGTTGATGGCAACGGTGGCAACAGGGACACCACGAGGCATCTGAACGATCGAGTAGAGCGAGTCGACGCCACCAAGCTGCGATCCTCTCACTGGAACACCGACGACTGGCAGTGGAGTCATGGCGGCAACCATACCAGGGAGGTGGGCAGCACCGCCAGCACCGGCGATGATCACCTTGATGCCACGCTTTGGAGCGTCGATGGCGTACTGGGCCATTCTATGCGGAGTTCTGTGGGCAGAGACGATGGTGGTCTCGAATGGCACGTTGAACTTCTTGAGGATGTCGCATGCCGCAGCCATGACGGGCAGGTCGGAGTCGGAGCCCATAATGACGCCGACTAGCGGCTTGGCGTCTGTGGCAAGGCCGGCCGACGGAGGTGGGGTACTGGTCTTTCCCTGGATGTACGCAAGACGAGCCTCACAGTCGTCCATGGACTCGGAAGTGATGTTGATGTGTCCCATCTTGCGGCCCGGTCTGGTGGTCTTTCCGTAGAGGTAGACCGAGGCGTTTGTGGTCTGGAGGGCGCGGCGGCACAGCTCGAGCTCGCCGTTGGCCTCAGGGTAGCCCAGGATGTTCAGCATGATGGAGTGGGTGTCTGGGGTGGAGAGGCAGGTGAAGCCTTTAGGCATTGGCAAGTCGCAGACGGCTCTGACGTGGGCCTCGAACTGCGAGGTGACGCAGGCGTCAATGGTGTAGTGGCCCGAATTGTGAGGTCTTGGGGCGATCTCGTTGACGAGCAGGCTGCCGTCTTCGAGCAGGAACATCTCGACGCCAAAGATGCCGGCGCCGGTGAACGTGGCGACGGCGTCGCCGGCGAGCACCTTTGCTTTGGCCTGGATGGTGTCGTTGACTCTAGCAGGGGCAAAGACGGTGTGGCAGATGTTGTTCTGCTGGATCGTCTCGACGGTCGGGTACGAGAAGACCCTGTTGTCCTTCGATCTGACGACCATGACGGCGAGCTCCTTGGTGAAGGGAGCCCACTTCTCGGCGTAGAGCGGTCTGTCGGCGAGGGCCTCGAGGGCCTCAGGGATGCTCTGTGCAGTCTTGACGACAAAGTTTCCTCTGCCGTCGTAGGCCTCGGTTCTCGACTTCAGCATGTAAGGGTAGCCGTACTTGGCGCCGATGGCGGCGAGGGCCTCGGGAGTGGCCTCGACGGCGGTCGACTCGGCAACGGGCACATCGTGCTTCTCTAGGTGCACCTTCTGGGTGTACTTGTCCTTGATGATCTCGAGGGTGTCCGGAGTCGGGTGGATCTCGACTCCGGTCTCGTTCTGGATCTCACGAAGCGCCTGCGTGTCGACGTGCTCGATCTCGACGGTCAGCACGTCGCAGCGGGCAGCGAGCTCCCGGATGGCCTTTGGGTCAGTAAAGGAGCCATCGATGTGGTCTCCGGTGGCATTGATCTGCTTGGCGGGGCCGTCGGTGCCCTTTTCGAGCACAACCGTCTTGATGTTGAGTCTGTTTGCAGCCTCGACAATCATACGGCCCAGCTGGCCGCCGCCCAGAATTCCAACGGTCTTCGGGTCCATTGTTGTCTGTCCTTCAAGAAGAGATGACTACGGATTGGGGGGTTGAAAAATAATTTGGCCTGATAAGGGGAGGAGTCACTCGGAGTTAGTTGCTCCCCGGGGAGGAGATCTGAGAAAACCTGCAAATTTCTTGGCAAATTTCGTAGCAGATTTCTTAGCACTCCAGCCATGTCTTCCCTTCACACGATGCAGTTCGACCCGGCCAAGCTGGCGCTTGTTGCCCCGGACGTGTCGCTGCAAAAGTACCTGGAGATCGGGCTGCGGCCGTCGCTGCGCAAATTTGCCGAGTTCCGCCCCGTCGTGGTCTCGCAGGCCGGCCTCAGCCGGTACCAGCAGGCCTCAGGCAAGGATGGCAGCATCCTGGGCTCGTCGCTCGTCAAGAGCGGCAACACGGACGTGATCTGCACTGTGAGTGCCGGAATCGTTGAAGATGCCGACAAGCTCACGAACGACTACCACTTGAAGCTCGAGAAGGACATTATGGACGCCGAAGAGCGTGCCAACAGGGCGGAGGACAGGGTCGAGGAGGAGGAAGCGGAGCAGGCCGCCAGCGTGTACACGGTCGTCGAGATCGCCAAGGGCCGCAACGGGCCGCCCACAGAGGAGGAGATGGGGCTGTCGCAGAAGCTGTACGAGGTGGTGCTGCACTCCGGGCTGATCTCTAAGGAGTCGTTGCATATCGATCTGGGACTCAAATCGAAGGATGCCAACGGCAACTCGATCGTGCTCCGGTCGAGCAACGCCAAGACAAACGAGGAGAAGGAGTTCCTCGACCAGTACATGCCGAAAAAGTCGTACAGTTACTGCCTGTACGCCAAGATCCAGGTGTACTCGCGCACCGGGCCTCTCTTCGACCTGTGCTACGGCGCACTCCTCGAGGCGCTCAAAAACACGAGGCTGCCCGAGGTCTACATCAACGAGCGCGAGACCGACGTCACAGCCTCTGCTGTCAACAGCCGCCGCGGCCGCAAGAACGACGCTGCCGCCAGCGGCACTGACTTGCAGGCGTACGACCTGCTGTGCGACCCAGAGAACGCCACGCCGCTGCCGCTCGACGGCTCGGCGGCCAGCTCCTGGTCCTCGACGTTCGCCATTGCCGACAACAATGGCACTGCTGAGCTACTGGCCGACCCGGAGGGAGAGGCCGAGGACCACATCCTCAAGACGGTCAGCTGCGTCGCCAGCGGCAAGACCTTGTACAGCCTCGAAGTGACGGGTCAGGGCGTGACGCGGGACCAGATCAAGCAGGCGATCGAGCTGTCCGAGAGACGGGCCGGCAGCATCCAGGCATAGGTGTTGTGGATAGGTTAAATAAAATACGCATAGATAGATAGATGGATGGATGGATGGGTGGACTTCAGTTCGCAGAGAGAGGTGAGATGCAAAGTAAAGAGATTAGGGACAGTGGCGGAAGGTAAGGGGTGTATGCAAGCTCCCGTAAGAAGCCAGATGCATGGCTTGTCTGTCTTTAGTGCTGTATGTGTGTGTGTGTGTGTGTGTATATGTTGTTTTCATTATCATCACCAGGCTCAAGTCTCTCTGTGTCTCGTCTTGTGGGCACGTCTCTTGACGGGCAGAGGAGATCCGGTGTTGGAGTCGTAGTTCTCCTGGATGCTCTTCTTGTCAAGCAGGACGTACTCGTTGACCTTTGCGGCGACACCGCCGCGGACACGCTTGACGACCTTGGACTTCTTGGATTGCTTCTTGTAGACCTCGATGTAGAAGGCGATGAAGAGCACCAGGTAGGAAGAGATGATGGCGCATCCGGAGATGGTGGCAATAGGGGTGCCGGCACACTCGCGGCAGATGACGTCAGGTGCGATGGCGTGGCCAGCCTTGATGAAGGTGGCGTAGTAGATGAAGACGAGGTCGATGATGAACTGGAGGATCTGGCCTCTGGTGACCCACTCCTTCCACCAAACGTGGATGCCGGAGGCGGCGAGGAAGTAGTACCAGTACATGACGACGTGGACGGCGAGGTTCAGCGTGATCGGGACCCAGGAGATCGAGGTGTGGCCCATGAGCTGGGTGTAGCAAAGCAAGGCGGTGGCGCCGTGGTGGTAGGTGTGCAAGAAGGTGAGCTTCTTGTGCTTGAGGACGAGGAAGACGGTGTCGATGAACTCGTAGTACTTGACGAGGTAGTTCAGGTAGTAGAGGGTGACCATCGGCTGGGTCCAGCAGCCCTTGTTGCAGATGGCGTAGTAGAGGCCGTGTCTGACGAGGATCGGAATGAGCTGCTCGGCCATCATGAGCAGGATGGCCAGCGAGGCGAGCGTCAGGATCAGGTTGTGCAGCTGGAAGATGTGCTTGTTGACGGGCGTCTTGATGCCCGTCTTGGCGAGCACGTACCGGCCGCCAAACACCACAAGGTAGTAGAAGGCGATCACGGCTAAAACGAGCGGCAGCTGCGACAGGAAGGTGACGCCAGGAACGAACTCAAACTCCGAGGGGACGAAGCGGCCGCCCGTGAGCCGGGCGGCGGCGAGGTCGAAGTTCTCGAAGAGCCGGAATCCGAACGGATGGTCGATCGAGGGGCGCGGTATGAACGAAGACATGGCAAAATGGGCGAAATGAGTGTGCTGGTGGAGAAAGAAGCGAAGGACTAAGAGCAAGTAGAAATAGGACGAAAACAGGGCGGGGCCGGCTGGCTCTATTTCTAATCCGAACGGGTATTTTTCGTTTCTTTTTCTTCGCTTTGGCTGGATCTGTCTTGAGTCCTCGAAAATTTTGCAGGCTGTTTCCCCGCAGTACACTGATTGGCGCCGGCACGTAGCAAGGTGGCACCGGCATGTAGCGCCTGCCGGTTGTGTCATTGTTGCTGCAGTGGGGTTACTACACAGACTACTGCTTCCCCTCTACAGACTTCCCTCTACAGACTTCCCTCTACAGACTACTGCTTCCCCCCGTGTGTGTGTACCCTGGCAATAAAAAAATAGAAAAACGCGCTTCGCCCATGTCAATTTCCCAGCACCCCCACCCCAGCCAGCCCCAGGATATTACCACATTAGGAGACCCGAGGAGGGGGGGGCAGGAAGAGCCCGCCAGGAAGAGCCAGGACGGGCCAGCCGCAAGAGAGAATTATGTTTTTTTTTGTTTTTTTTTTTGCAGCCAAAAACGGCAGAGCAGTTGCTGACAGAAAGTATTACGTCAGCCTACCGGCTACTACGGTACGGTATATTGAACAGAGTCATTGTGAATAGTCTCAAATACTTTACTTCACTAGAAGTTCTTGTGGGCCTCACCGGTCGCCTCGTCGATCGTGATCAGGCCATTCTTCTCCATGATTCTCAGCTGGTCCAGCCGCAGCAGGTTGTAGATGGCGTCCAGGTATGGGGCCGGCACGCCCAGCTTATTGGCGATCAGCAGCGGGTTGTGGACGATCGTCTCGATCTCCATCATCCGGTTATTCTCAATGTCGACCAGCATCGACGGCTTGTAGTACAGGCCGTTCGACAGGCTCAGCATCTGCTCCTCCGTCTCTGGAGGAATGATGTAGCCGTCGGCCTTGGCAATGGCGTAAATCTCCTTGATGATCTTGCGGCAGATGCCCTCCTTGAAGCCGCCCAGAGTGCACCGCGTCACGTCCAAGTCGACGATGGCAGTCGTCGTGTTGATCGAGGCGTTATACACGAGCTTCTTCCAACGGGACAGGCGCACGTTGCGGTCGATGTTGACCGTGTTCTTGCCCTCGATGCGGTACATGTTGGCAAACGTGTCCAGCTTGGCCTGGGCGGCCTCCTTGTCGGTGACCGTCGGGTTGTCAAACAGGCCCAGCGTGATGTTGTCCATGTTTCTCTGGTCAACGACCTCGTTGATGTTCGTGCAGTTGATCAGCGACACACCCGAGATGATGTTGTGGCCAGGGAACCGCTTGATCATCGGCTTCTCGATGTCGATGCCGTTCTCAAACATCACGATCGCAGCGTCGGGGCTGTGCTCAACGGCGTGCGCAATGATGTCCTCGACTGGAGCCGGGCCATCCGGAAGGTTCTTCAAAGAGACCAGAATGTAGTCGAACGCAGCGTCGGTGTCTTCGACGTTCTGCACAACGTGCTTCGGTCTCCAGCCCTTGAAGTTGCCGAACTCGACAGACTTGAACTCGTAGCCCTGCGTGCACACCTTCTCAAAGTCAAACTTGACGACGAGTGTAACGTGGCAGTTGCCGTGTTCGGTCAAGGTGTAGGCAGCGACGAGGCCGAGTGCACCGGCGCCGACGATAAGGACGTTTGGACGAGGCATTGGCGGTTAATTGAAGTGGAAGATTGCAAGAGAAAGTCTGGTTGACGAAAGTCTTGTTGACGAAAGTCTTGTTGAAGAGAGAAATTGATAACCCTCCATTTCGACGCATATTTCAATCCCTGCTGCACTCCCTGCCATGCCTCCCCGGGGCTAAATGGCTGCTTCTTCTGCCCTGCCTATTTTTTCTCTGCTGCCGGGCCAATGTTGCTGCCTGCCGCCTACACCCGCAGCTTCCGCCATCTCCGATACAAAGAGTGGATCTTTTTTTTTTCCGCCTCTCCTTCCCCTCGATGTGCTCTACAGCCGCACCAGGCAGCCAAAGTAGCCAGTACGGTTCTTTGGCAGTTCCAGTCACCTTACGCTTTGGCCACATTAAAAGATTGTCCTCCCTGCCAATAGTTGCCGTGCTCGGTGCTCAGTCAAATTAATGCCCTCCCAACGTAATTGGCTGCACCGCACCGCAAAGAGATGCCGCGGATCTGGCGCAGGAAGGTGACAGCAGGCAGCATAGAGCGGGTGTCCCAACTAACCTAACCCCATTTAGTTTCCCGGCATCCCCGTCCCCTGTCTCCATCCATCCTGACTGTCTCCATACATCCTGCCTCTCCCCTTAGCTCCGCACTCAGTTGCATGCCAGGTAAATTGCATTGTCCCTGCTCGCGTTTCTCCACCGCAGTCTCGGACACTTTATTGTACTGTAGACCCACAGATTAAGCCACAACTACGGAAATCTGCATTGCGTACCCAGAGTTGGGATTACAGCTGCCACCTCTACAATTCGTCTGTAGTTCGTCTTTTCCAAGGCCTTGTCCATGATCCACACGCCATCCCCTCCACGTCTTGCACTGCCAAAACCCGGCGGTGGGGGTGCGATGCCGGATCATGACGGGATCCGGAGGGGGTCAAAAATGTTAGCTATTTTTATTTCTTTTTTTTTTTTTTTTCACCGGTGGCAGCAATGCAGTATATAGAATCTAGGAGTTGTTGAGTTCGTTCCGGACGACCCACGACAGGCAGTCCTCTGCCTCGCGAACGCTGTTGAAGACAACGTCAAGGATGCGTCCCTTCTTCTCGGCGTCCACTTTCACGGCAAGCAGCGAGTACGCTGCGCTGTTGTTGCTCGTCAGCGTCACCCTAGTAGTGAGCGTCTTGTAGTTGAGCTCGCACACGGAGATTGGAGAAAGCAGCGTCCGAATGAACGGGTCGCCGTGGGCTAGCTTGTTGCTCTGCGGCCGGATCACGTTCGGGTCGTTGCAGAACTTGGTCACCTTGTAATGCGAGCCCATCAGCTCGTCTATTTTGTCGGCGGGCTCGCCGGCCTCCCTCAGCAGCGTCCGCGCAACCCGCTCCAGCTTTCTGAGGGTACGGTTGTGCCGCTTGTACGTCATCAGCGGACGGAGTATCCTCTCCTCGGGAACTGCCCGCCGGCTGTGCTTGGTCATCGAGATCGGCGGCATCCGGCGCTTCTCGAGCGAGTGTCTGTGCTGGGAGCAGAGCATGAGGCGCAGGAAGCATCCAATCTCGTTTGCCTCCTTGTTCTGCGGGAGTTCGTCGCCTCCGCCACTCTTGGGGTCGACCTCGTCGTCGGTGGCCATCTCCTCGTCTCCGTCGGCGTCCGCACCTTGTGACTCGGTGACTGCGTTGGCATCAACAAAGGCGATCTCAACCACCTCGTGGTGGAAATCCACAGTGACCTTGGACGACTCGACCTGGACCTGCATGGCAATCAGAGTCGCAGCCTCTTTAGTCAGCTGGAAGAACAGCTCCTCCTCAAAGAGGAAGAAGCGGGCACGCTTGATGTCGTCCAGCACGCTGCCTCCAGCGCGTGGAGCATGCGGGCATGACTCTCCGACGAGAGTCTTTTCTGGCTCTCTGCCGTTGTCGGAAGAGCCACCCTCGTTCTCCTCGTTCTTCTTGTAGATCCGCACCTGCACCATCTTCTCGCCGCTGCCGTTGCCGTCGTCAGCTCTCTGCTGCTGCTGCACAGCAGCCTTGCGCTCGAAGTACAGCTCTCCATCCTCCTTTCGCTCGCGGAGCAAGCCGATTCCCTTGTCGTAGTACTCGGAGCCGGCATCACCGAAGCCATACTTGACGCCGATCTCCTTGCCGCGGTTCCTCGTCTTAACCGGAATCACAACCTCCCTGGAGCCGACGATGTCCAGCATGCCGTCCCAATACCGCTTCTCCTTCTTGACCTCGAGAGCCAGCCTCTCGCTGGCAGCCTTCAGATCCTTGCTGGCACGTGCCAGGCTCTGCAGCTTCCAGCCACGACCAGCAGACATCTGTTTCATTCTCTCTGCGGCTCTCTTGGACGGGTCACTCTCGTTCGGGTCCTGCTGCAGCTTGTCACTCGACAGAGAGCCCGTCTTGACATACTGCTTCAAATGCGGCGACATCGACGACGTACCGGCTGCTGGGCGCACACACGAGATCAACAACGACACAAAATCGAGCGACAGCGATGACTCGTTCAGAGCCTGGCCAATGTATGCCATAGCCTGCTCCTTCTGCTCTCTAAACTCATCCAGAGAGGGAGGTCCTTCTCTGCTTTTCACAGCAGCGGTCTCTTCGGCCGGCTCTTCCACATCTGCGCCAACGACACTTGCCTTCCGCTTCTTCTTCTCCTCGTCGAGCTTCTCCTGGCTCTCTAGGACGCTTTGCTCGGTAATGTTCACAAAGGCGCCGTTCTGCTGAACGATCTTGGCGAGCAGCTGGTTCAATGGCAGCGATGCATCGTCCACGGTGTTCAGCGCCACGGCAGGATTGCCCACAGATGGCTCCGGTGTCTCCGCCTCCGTCAAAACAGGGTTGATCCGCAAAAGAGGCATGTCTGGTACGGTAGCACTGGGGCTAACGTGTGAAAAATATTGCTAAGCGCCGACCCCACGAGATCTGGTTCACGGGTGCAGGGGGGAGGGAGAGAGTGAGAAGGATAGAAGTGGGGGCGGACTGGATTATAGGGTATATTGATGGGAAGGTTGATGAACAGTCGGTGCATCGTCTCAGTAAGGATATGATAGCAACGGCAGCTTGTTTCAGTTCATCCTGTTTTGTACTGCATGGAGAATGTTCTCCCCCCAAGATCTCAATAGAGAGACCTACCCCACCGGCAGGTGGACTACACTGGATCACCAGATCCTTGATACCCCGCTCCTCCCTGTCCAGATAACCCAGGACGAGGCCCTAGATACAGCTCCCCGATAGCTCCCGCAAGTTCAAGCCAAACCCGGAGTGCTTCCAATAAACCCATACACGGGAGAGATCTAAATTAGGGTGGTAGCGACTAAAATCATACGAGACGCCCGTTGGAGAAAGGGTGTGGGAATAGGAAGAGGCGGGGGAGAGGCCGGAGCGGCGGCAGTGGGGTGAGGCAGAGACGTGCGGAGTGACCTGTCGGGTCACCTTATGCACGTCCAAAGCCGTGCACCCTGTAATCCCTTCGAAGTCTCCTCTCGCACCCCCCAGCACGGGTTAGTTTCCCCGCCCCCCGGTCATCTGACACCACCGATGGTCCCTGTCTCGCAAGGGTGCATGCGCCGTACCCGAGAAAAAAAATTAGCTGCAGCGTCAAGTGCTGCGCGCGGGCTGCTATATAACTGCAATAAAGCATCCGGCTGAGAGCCGAGAATCCTCCCCACTTTGATCCGACAATCCTCTTTCATTAATGAGTTCAATTAAGAGTCCGCAGCCGCAGCGGGGCGCCGCAAAGCTCCGCGATGATTTGATCGTGCCTCCGCCGGCATGTGCGACGCCGATGGTCGACTTCCAGACGTCTGCCGTGCAGATGAGCCCGGCCCGCGTGGCTACCAGAAACTACCTGAACGAGGTGGAGGCTCAGAACGCCCAGTCCAAAGACGACCTCACGAGCCAGCAGGAACGCCGCGAGACTGAGCAGCAGACCTTCGAAACGATGTCGCCGCAGACGTACAAGCGGCGGCTGTCGCTGCGCGCTCCGTACGGCTCGTTCTCTGCTGCCCAGTCGGAGGACCTCTTCGGAACCTCCGGGAACGCCGGCTTGACGGAGGTGTCGGCGCACAGCGGCGAGAATGCCGAATTGGAGACTGAGGAGGAGGCTGAACTTCTGGATGAGTCCCGCTTCGACGAGGGCCGGTTCGCATTCGGCGGAATGGGCGGCCGCAAGTCGTCCCACTCTGGAGTGCGGCTCGGCTCGCCAAATAGTCCCGTCGTGGGGCCTACAGACGAGGAGCAGGAGAAGGGCTACAACTACGACAAGGTTTCGACAGTGAACTCGACGACCAGCATCGGCAGCTGCCAGTACCAGTTTGGCCCAGACGTGAGCGACGACAGCAACGACAACATCCCACATAACGATAACGGTCCACATAACGACAACGGCCCAAATAACGACAACGAGACCCCTGAAGAGGCCGCCGAGCGCCGCCGCCGTGCCAAAGGTCTGCGCAAGGCATCCCTCAACTTCAATGACTACAGGTCGGACATGCTTCGGAAGTCCTACGGAGAGGGGAAGGACTAGACGAAGTCTCATGGATACCACAGCCACGACCTCACCTCTCATCGGATAGCACAGCAACAACCAACCATAATCATCACAGTCATCATCACACATCAGACACCGTCGTTACCCACGCCCTGGCTGCAGAGATAACGCATGCCAAAAATGAATCCCTCCCAGCCTCGCGCTGCCTCGCTTCGCGGCGCTGCCTGCCTCATATAAATAAATTTCACAGATATCTTCGCTGCGCGCACAGCCTTCTATTTGTTTTCCCCCTCTATAGTTTCCTGCTCTTCTCTAGCATTGCATTGCGATGAAGAACCAGGATCCGGCGAGCTACGATGCCGAATTCACCGACGAGAGTGACCTCGAAGCCTTTGAGGATGCTCTCCAGTACGACGACGCCGCTGCCGCCGCGGGGATCATGGCTGGCGCCGACGATTCCACCTTTTTCGATGATAGTGGTGCCAGTGCCAACGGCACTACGGGAGCTGCCGGTGGCACCCAGCTGAAGCGCGTGCAGACGATTACGTCCAAGAGTGACTGGAACCCCGTGTACAACCGTGCCGTGGGCTCAAAGCAGAAGTCTGGCAAGGGAAAGAAGGGCAAGAAGGGCAAGAAGGGTAAGAAGAACTCCGTCGATGACGACTCCTCGTGGACGTTCAACCTCCTGCGCTACCCGCTGCTCGTCTGGACGGTCCTGTGGGTCGCCGTGCTCTCGATCCTGTACTCACTCGTCCGGCTCTCGATCAGCATCTCCGAGTACTTCATCGTCGCCACGGACACGCACCGCAAGGCCCTTACAACCAAGCTCGATAACGCCAAGAGCTACGAGGAGTACGTCGAGATCGCCAAGGAGCTCGACCACTACCTCGGACTCGACAAGTGGCACCGCGAGGACGAGTACAAGTACTACGACTGGCGCACGCTGCGCCGTACCGTCGCCCAGCTCCGCCACCTCCGTCTCAACGGTAAGTGGGAAGATCTTACCGTTGTGCTCCAGTCCTGCCTCAAGTCCAACTTTGCCGGCATCGAGAACCCCATCATGTACTCGCACTGCTACTACGGCACAAAGGACCTCATTGGAAAGTACATTGAGGAGGCCACGGCCTCGATCGCGGCCATCGCAGAGACTCCGGACCTCAAGCTCGAGGACAAGCGCGTCTTCTTCAAAGTCGTCTCGCGCAACTTTGGTAGCACGGCCCTCGTGCTCAGCGGCGGCGCCTCCTTCTGCTACAACCACTTTGGCATCATCAAGGTGCTCATTGAGAACGACCTGATGCCACGGATCATTAGTGGCACCTCTGGCGGTGGCGCAATTGCTGCACTTGCAGCTACACGTACCGACGAGGAGCTGCTCAAGCTGATCAAGCCGGGCATCGCCAAGAGAATCACGCTCGTCGGAAACGAGCCTCCGAGTGTCTGGATCAAGCGCTGGTGGAAGACCGGCGCTCGCTTTGACCCAATGGCTTGGGCTAGAACTGCCATGTGGTGGACCATGGGATCGACCACTTTCAGCGAGTGCCGCCAGCGTACTGGAAAGCTGCTGAACCTCTCGACCGTCCCGAACGACATTCACTCGCCAACCATTCTCTGCAACGAGATCACTTCGCCACGTTGCTGCATCTTCTCGTCTATTCTTGCATCTGCTGCCGTCCCTGGTATTCTTCCCCCCGTCGTTTTGATGGAGAAGCCAAAGGATGGCGGTCCTATCGAACCCTTCTCCTTCGGTAACAAGTGGAGGGATGGCTCGATGCGTACCGACATCCCACTGGAGGCCCTTAACAATTACTACAACGTCAAGTACTCGATCGTCTCGCAGGTCAACCCTCACGTCATGCTCTGGATCTTTAAGAACAGAGGAGACATTGGCAAGCCGATCATCCGCAAGAGGGGCAAGGCATACCGTGGTGGATTCATCCCGGCGTATCTGGAGAACCTTATCAAGCTCGAGATCATCAAGTGGCTCAAGCTTATCCGCGAGTTCCAGCTCTTACCTAACCTGCTGGAGTCCGACTGGTCGAACCTCTTTTTGCAGAGGTTCGGTGGCACCATCACCTTGTTCCCAAAGATTAGACCATCCGACTACATGTACATTCTGAATGACCCGTCCGAGAAGAGGCTGGCTGGAATCATCAAGAACGGAGAGCATGTGGCATACCCAACGCTCGTGTTTGTTCGCGACCGTCTGGCTCTAGAGCGGGCCATTGAGAAGGGAATGAGAGCTGCCAACGTCTACCCGGCCATCGCCTCGTTGACCGAGGAGGAGGTCCAGGAACTCTGGCACCAGTTCGGTTCCGGTGATGAGTTCGATGAGGATGAAGATGAGGATAAGGATGAGGATGAAGACGCTGATAATGAGGACGAGAACGACGATGAGAACGACGACCCCGGATACGTCGGCGAGGAGCTTGATGAGGAGTTTCGGCGCCATGACATGAGCTACTTGGGAATGCGCGCCGACCCCAACGTTGCTGGATCGGATGTAGACTTTGATTCCGACGAGGACAGCGAGGAGGCAGAGCTTGTTGAGCAGGCCGAGCGTACCCTAGAGGAGAAGAAGGAGGTTTAAACGTTTTTTCTAGTCTATATAGAATAATTAGTGGATATTTGCGGGTTCTATTCCCTTTGGAACGCTTTGTACAGGAACTGGGTCTCTCCGAAATCGTCGAACCCGGTATCAGTCTCCGAGGCGACTTCCTTGAGGCCAATCTTTTCGAGGAGCTCCCAAAGTGACTCTCTGGTATCTTCGAACCTTGCTCTCACAGGGATCTCTATAAGGACCCTGGAGTCCTTTCCTGGGGCGAGAGTCTCGTTGATAACGTTCTGCAGCAGTTTCGGGTGCTCATTGGAGTAGACAGTGTCGCTCATGAGCACAGTCGAATACTTGCCGAAACCTTGAGGAGACTTCCAGTCGAGCACTTTGCAGTGCGACGGGTCGAGACCGTTCAGCTCGTAGTCCTCTTGGAGGTTTTTGATCACGTTGGGGAGGTCTGTGGCCGTAACGTCGTCGTATCCGAGTTTCTGACACACTATTCCCACGAGGCCAGTTCCAGCGCCAACTTCGAGCACAGGCTCTTTGATTAATGTGTTGTGGTTCTTGACAAGCTTCTCTGCGAGGATCAGCGAAGAGCCCCAGGTTTTCATGCCGGTGGCACCTTCGACCATCGAGGGCTCCTTGAGCTTCAATGCCTGGTCCAATCCAGGCACTTCGATAGTTCTCACGAAGCCTGAGCGGGCTGTCCGTCCAGAGTTCTCGCTGATAACCTGCGAGGCCAGCTCTATCACCTGCTCACGCTTGGCAGGGGACCAGAGGTGCTCCAGAGGTGAGGAGATCAAGGCCGTCAGGTATCCGATGACTTTCGGACCAGCCAGCAGGCTCACTTTAGCCAGCTGCTGGCCGTCAACGTTTCCACCGCCAAGTGGCGACCGCTTGGCGCGCAGCCAGGCCAGAGCCCGGTAGAACTGCATCTCGTCTATGGATCTCTTTTTGAGGATCTGCGTGACGTCGAGAACATCATCACCGTCGGCACCACCAAAATTAGTCTCCTGGCCTTTAGACAGCAGTCCAATTATGACCATCAGGACGTCTAGTGGCGGCTTCGAGGCCAACTGGGGCAGATCGAGCACGTCGATGGGCCCGTCGGCCGGAATCGCGGAACTCTCATTATCGGAGAGATCGTGATCATCCATCTCGAGATCCTGCGGCGGGTAGAGGCACTCGTCGTCAGAGTCTAGCGGGATGTTATCGTCCCAGTCTTCGACACTAAGTTGCTGCGTTGCATAAGTGAGTGGGTCAAAATTGTCTCCGTCCATTGGCTTTCTTGGCTGAAAAGTTTACCCCGGATCGGAGAAACTTTTCAGATGGGGGGTGCAGTAGAATATTTTCCTACTGCCTAATCGGGTGCAGCGACGAAGTCTAAAAGATCCCCTAAAAGATCCCCCCGTACTGTACCGTCTACCTGCCAGCGCCGCGAAAAGAGAGAGCGCGACAGAGAGCGCGCGAAAACAGAGAGGCAGGGTAGGAAAAAAAAAAAGGAGGGGAGGTGAGGGCCTTAAAATACTAGCCTGCCTAGCATTCGTCGAGCTGTCCTAGGGGATTGCACTTGCAGTAGGGAAGAAAGGATGAGTAAGCTTCCAGCGTACACATTTTCAACGAAAGAGATCAATTTCCTGGCAGAGCAAGAGCCGCTGACGATCCTGCCGCGGTACACGATGAACGGCACGACTCTGATCGGCGCCAAACTGCCTAACTTGAAGGCCTTACAAAGAGAGCAGGTGCCAGTCTGGCTGGCGCTGATCCTCAAGAAGCAGGACAAGTGCAACGTGGTGATCCCGGACTGGCTGAATGTCGGGTTTCTGAAGCAGCGGTACGACGAGGAGGTTCGCCAGCCGCACAAGTTCAGCGAGCTGCCGTGGCACTGGCTGCCGCTGAGCAAGCTGCTGCTGGAGCGGTGTTCGGACGACTTCATCGAACCACCGCACGAGATACGCGCGCTGATCCAGGACCTTAGAGAGGTGCGCCAGCTCAAGGCCCGCAAGGGTATCCGTGAGTTGAACGACGAGTACATCCAGTTGGACGGGCTCAGTCTGATGGAGATTAACGAGATCCGGCCGTTCGTCGTCCAAGTGATGGATCAGCTGCGCATTCTGATGCAGAGTGTGTCCGCCCAGGAGCTGCCGGGCTCCTCCTCTGCCGACGCTGGCGTCGGCGAGGACGGGATCGGCTCCAAGGGTTACAGCAACGAGGCTAACACTACGGTCACGGAGGACTCCGTCGCCAAGACGAGCTACTACGACACCGTTGAGGACGACGAGGACAGTGACGTTGAGTACAGAGTTAAGGAGTAGGCAGCTCAAAATTATGGCGCTACTTACTACTACCGTTGTCAATTGCATGCCGGTCCCTCGCGACACTCCTCGAGGGGCCCTGCCCTCCCTACTTTTGGTGAGGTTTTGAGAGGTTGAAAAATTTTTGATACACTCCTCCCCACACTAAAACCACGCTCACTATGTCTCTCGTGTTCAAGACGTGCGGCCTGCGGCAGGCCGTCGCCGCAAGAAGGTGTCTGATTACGTCACCTTACGTCGGCTACAGATCTTACTCGACCCCAGTTCGCGAGGAGAAAGAAGAAGAGGAGGCTGTCAAGGTCGCCGAGGACAAGGAAGATCTCTCCAAGCTTAATAAGGCCACGGCGCCAAAGAAGCTCACCGACTCGAGGCCCTCGATTAACAAGGTCGGCGTGCCCTTTGACCCATACATCCCAGCCACCTGGAAGCACATGCCAAATCCCGTGACCTCTCCGATCCAGTTCGGTAAGGCCATCTTCAGACGCGTCTACATGGCCTGCTACGACTGGGTCCAGGTGTACCAGTTCAAGCGCTCCATGGGCAGCGGCTACAAGCCAAACTTCCTCAAGTGGAAGAACGAGTCCATCGAAACCTACGTCGAGGTTAACAAGGCCTTCAGCGGCCGTAAGGTCAACAAGGTCCGCAGCCGCATGGCCGAGTACGTCTACTTCGCTCTTGCGAGAAGAGAGAAGCAACTGCCGAAGAACACCATCCTCGGTTGGGACCTCGTCAAGTTTAACAAGGCCCCTAAGCTCATGACCTTCCACAGTTTCCCTCACGATGATGGCTCCGTCCTGCTCGCCCAGATCGTCTACCGCTTCGACACCAAGCAGCGCATGACCATTAAGGAGTCCGGCAAGCCGATCAAAGAGAAGACTAGAGATCTCGTCGAATACCTCGCCTTCAACGTCGACCCTTACACTGATGACGTCGTCATCGCCGGCTCTCTCTTTGAGTCCCCTCCTGACAAGAAGTTCAACACCGACAACATGCCTTCCCAGCGTGAGACCATCAACCACATGATCGAGAACGGTGACATCTACAGACCGGAACCATCCACCGAGGAGAAGCTCAAGCAGGTTAAATAAGGCCAGGGCTCTCGAACATCCCCTTGTATATATATAAAATCAGAAACGTATCTATATCTTCCTAACTGGTTCCCTGCTTAGTATTAAAGTATATGCTTTGGCTCTGGCGAACGCTCCTTCTGAAACTCCCGCGAATCGTTCGGAGAGATGCTATCACTCTGGTTCGTACGTGCGCCCATGGCCGAGCTTTCGGCCTGAACCGTGTCGACGCTTTCACGGCTGTTGTTTCTCATGCTATTGTTTTTGTTGTTGCTCTCATTGTTGTCATCCACTCCAAGCAAGCTCATCCCCTCTTCGAGGCCCTCCGACATGTCCTGCTCAATCACAGCCTGATACGAAGGCAATTCCTCGCTCTCGTAGTCCAGAGAAGAGCGCGAAGGGTTGTGCAACGTTGAGTCGATCGAAGCGTAGCTCTTTGGCTTGCTGTGAGCAGCTGCTGCAGATAACTGCGATCCGATAGTCGACCGCTTGCGGACGGTCCGCTTGGCAAACAGCTCGTCGCCGACAGTAGGCACTGGAACGTCCTCCACAACCGAGTCCAAGCTCGAAAAGTCGTCTGCACTTGTAAGCGAGCCACGCGGCAAAGAGGACTCAGAGAAGCTCGTCGGACTCGTCGAATTGAACGTCCGTGACACGGCATCGTATGTAGGAATCCCTGTCATGCCGGTCATCATTGGCGATCCAGGTTGCAAGATGGCCTCCTCGAAAGTTGGAAGCTTTGCGTGGGTCTTAGTATCCTCCTCGCCTTCATCTTTAGCGAAATTGAAGCCTGATGCAACACTTCCTTGGCCAAACGTCGACGATTTGACTGCATAGTCGTACGATGGAAGCTCGAGTGCCTCGGAGACACAGAATGGCGAGACGAATATGATAGGTGTGTCGACAATCACCTCGTAGTGGTGCATCTTTGGACCCTCAGGGGTCATCAGATACCTGTCAGGTCTGCTCACGCGGAAACATATTTGCAGTCTGTGACGCACCTTCACGTTATGGAAGGTCGTGTCTGGTGCGAACGTATAGATGCGGATCTTCTCGGGGTCCGAAAGATCGCTCAGAGACTCGTTGCTGGTGGTAAACTTCCGTAGCGTCTTAGTCCGGGTCAATTTGCGTGACAGCTCTGGAACGTTGGCCGTCCACGAGTCGCTAGTCTCGTACTCCTCGACGGCAGCATTCTCATGTTCCCTCGTTTCACTCTGAGCGTCGGTAGCTGAGAAAATCGATCCGGAGTCTGCTACATCCTCGGCCGAGTCACGAAGATCGGCAAGGTCGACGGCACCCTTCGTGAGATTCTTGTGAACACTCTCAATGAATCCGGTCTCGTCGTTTGCCGTGAATGTCAATGGGCATTGGATCTTGACGGGGTTGGTAATGATGACATCCTCCTTAAGGCTGTCCTGGGAGGGGTCAACGTCATGGTCGAACTCGCTGTCCTTATAGCAGCATGTAAGAAGGTTGTCGTCAACGCATCCTTTGACAACCTGCGAACAAAGTGGCGGGAAGTCATTATGAGACGGGCGGTCACGCGCGTTGATCTCGAGCAGCGTCACAACACGTTCCTTGATACCTGAACGGTCGACTTTTCCAACGTCCTCTTCGTACTTCTGGTCCTTCGAGATGTAGGTTGCCTTCTCGACAACGTTGATCTTGATCCTCTTGAGGCACAGCCCCTTGACGAGTGGAATCAGCTTCATCTGGAGCATGAATTGGCGCGGTTGCAAGTACTGGTCGTCGATGTTCTCGAGTGGTGACAGCTGGACGTACTTGCGCGGCAGAAGCAGCTCGTAATTAAGTGCGTTGTTCCAGACCTTGTTGACGTAGATCGACTTGTTCAACGTCGAGGTAGCGTCCGAGGGCGGCAGTCGAATAACAGGCAGCTCATAGTTGAAAGCCTCTAGCGTTTTTCCGTTATCGCTACCGCCTCCAGTGGCCCTCGACTTAATTCCGCTCAGCAAACTTCCAGCCATGCTTCCGGTTCTCTCGATGCCGCTAACACTCTTGGCGTGGGACGGAGTCCGGTGAAGGCTCATCTTTTTAAAAATGGAGGCTTTGATACCACCGACGCTGACGCTGCCACCACGATGTGTCGGCGGCGAGGCCGAGAGGTGTGAGAGCGAGAAAGAACCTCCCGGGGATGACGGCGAACTTAGGTTGCTGTTGCTGTATGAGGCAGAGTCGTTGAACTTTGAGTGGTGCATAGGAGAAGAAGCCGCGGCAGACGGTGCTGGGATTGAAGGATTGTAAGGCTGCTTCTCGATCTGCATGTCAAAGACGTGCGTGACAGAGCCGAGCGGGGTTATGACAGTTTCTGGGGTGTTGATAGGGTAGGCGACTGGCATGAGGAATACGTAGTAGCCCGGTGGGAAGGTGACGGCTCCAAGGACTGAGGCTTGGTCGTTCAGGAACAGGTTCCTGGAGGGGTCGGTGTCCTTGCCGTTGTTGTCGATCTCGTTGACGTACGATTTAGGGTCGAGCAGCTCGTAAGTTTGGACGGGCTGTGTAGGTGTGGCTGAATACACGGGCTCCCCAGATTTTGATCCCGTTGTCACCGAGGAATCCTCGGACTCATCGACGGCATCAAATGACAGCTCGTCGCTGGCATCGTCGTAGTTCTTGAACGGGATGAAACAGTCCGGATGGCGCATGTCGAGGTCCCAGTTGAGGTCTTTGGAGACCCTGTATTTCTCCTTGAACGACTTGCCCCTGGCGGTAGGGATTCCTTGGACCCAGCGGGTCCTGGCATCAGTGTGGTAGTTTGCTTTCACTATGGGCGTCAGCGTCTCCTCCTTGGAAAGTCTCACAATGCCGCAGAACGTGTGCCCGGTCACTGCACGGTGCTTGGGTGCCGTACCACGTGTATGCGGCATGTGCTGGCCGGCCTGGTCTTCAAAACTGGAGCCGGTCTCCTCGTCGTCACCTTCCTCGTCCTCCTCCTCGGCATAGTCCTCGGGCCGCATCGTGGTATCCTCGCCAGCCTCCCGAACCCGGTGTCTCTTCCTGCGCCACGGGTTGAACGGCAGGAACAGTATCTGGCCGTTCGCCGTCAGGAAGACGTCCAGATTCGGGCTGTGCGCCTGGGAGCGAGACCCGAACTTGAGCAGGCCCTTGCTGGCGGGCTTTTGCACCTGCAACCGCAACGGATTCGCATTGAGGCCCTGCTGCAGCAGGTACTCGAGCAGCCGCTGGTTGTACGACTTCAGGTTGTGCCGAATGTACTCTGGCCCTGGCTCAGAGACAAGGTCATCATACTCAATGGAGTAGCTCCCCAGGGAGCCCATCGAGGACATCTTGGCGAGCTCCCCGAGGTGTGTGGCTGCAATAGCAGGTCCCTTGTACGACTCCGGCGACCCAGCATACGCGCGTGGTGGCGATTCCATCGAACTTACCGACATTTACGAAGTGGCCACTCTCCCTTGTGTGTGTATATCTAGTTAAATTTTGTGATCACTCGTTTTCCCCCGGGTTTTTTTCCACATGTGCGCTCTGCCGTGTGAGTACAGTAGATGGTGCGAGTGCAGTAGATGGCGCGAGCCTCAGTTTTCTCAGGTGTTTTTTTTTCCCCGCAAAAAGCAAGCTGAAGCCAAGAAAAAGCCAAGCCAAGCCAAAAGCCAAGGCGGGTGTGGGGTGGGCTTTTTTTTTTTTTTTCGAGGAGGCTTTTCGCGGGGTCATTAATTATTGTGCGTTTCCTGCAGGGGTCTCTTCTTTACGCAAATCGATCATGTTTAAGGGACTGCGGTTGCTACTGGTTCCACGCATCAATTCGGGCGTCGAAAAGTACCAGCTCAAGCTGTGGCGAGACAATGGTGCGGAAATCAAGGACCTGAGATGGCTGAACGGCGTTTCGAAGCGGAAGCATCTGGCCGCTGCGGCCGCCGATCCAAGTGTGAAAAACGCCTATATAGTGGTAAACAGTCTGGCCAAGCCCGACAAGCAGCGCACGGCCATTGAGCACGTCCAGGGAAAGAATGTCTATGGAATCCCACTAGTCACCAGTAGCTGGCTGTCGTCATCGCTGGCCAAGAAGCGGCTGTTGCCGTACGAGCAGTTTGTGTACGAGCTGGAGGCGGCGGCCGCCGCTGACCAAGAAAACGCGGCCGAGGAAAGCCCGAGAAAACGCAAGCGGGCTGCCAAGCGGGCTACCAAGGAGGCTACCAAGGATTTACCAGGAGCCACTTCTTCTGCCGGTAAACTCAACCATATCGATGGCATCATCTCTGTGCTCACGAGAAACAGAGACCACAAGCGGATCCCGGCCAAGCAGGAGAGGCTGCTCAAGACGAACCAGCTGATAATCAGTCAGTTCGAGAAGATGAGCGACCTGCTCGAGCTAGAGAAGAACGTCGACTCGACTGCACAGTACAAGCAGCTGCAGTACAATAACGCTATCCAGACACTGAAGACGATATCGGAGCCGATCGAGTCCTCGGACGACCTCAAAGGTTACTACGGGTTCGGAAAGTCGATGCTGTCGCACGTGGACGAGATCCTCCGGACGGGCACGTTCGAGAAGTACACACAGCTCCAGAAGGAGGTGGACGGCGATGAGAGCATGCAGCTCGTGCAGGAGATCTGCCAGGTGCATGGGTTTGGCCCGGCCACGGCGTACAAGCTTGTGGAGAACTCCGACCCGAAGGTGACGAGCGTTAGCGACCTAGAGAGCAACCATGAGATCTACGACAAGCTGACGAGCCAGCAGAAGCTGGGACTGAAGTACAGGGCGGACTGGTCGGAGCGGATCAAACGCCGCGAGGTGACCGAAATCTACGATCGGCTGCTGGAGATCGTGCGCAGGAAGCCACTCTGCGAAGGTGGCAGAGACTCCGAGCAGCCTATCATCAAAGTGACGGGCTCGTACTTGAGGGGCCAGAGGGACTGTGGCGACATCGACTGCCTCGTTTACCTCAAGGGTGAGAATCGGCCCGACGTGCTGGGGAAGCTGCTCTACTGGTTGGTGCGGCTGCTGGAGGAGGAGAAGTTTGTCAACTGCGAGCTGACAGAGGTGTCAGAAAAGATGCACAAGTTCCTCGGTGGCTGTGTGTCCCGGGGCAAGTGCCGGCGCATCGACTTCATTGTTGTGCCATACAACGAACTAGGCAGCAGCATGCTGTACTTTGTGGGCAACGATACGTTCAACCGGGGCTGTCGGATGCTTGCCAGCTTGCAAGGGCAGCACCTGAGCGACAAGGGACTGTTCAAAGCGGACGAGGCAGGGACCCTCGTCGAGAGCAGGAGCGAGTCGAGGATCTTGGAACTGCTGGGCGTGGGCTGGGTGGACTACTGGGACAGGAATGTGTAAGGTTACGTTAGATAGAATACGGCTGTACGGGAAAAAATAATAATAATAATAATATGCGGTCCCGGATAGGGGTAGATTATGCGACGATCCTGCCGCGATGAAACCATCTCCGCCAAAATAGTTGCCGAAAGAGGGAATGATATGAAGGGATGAATTGAAGGGTGCCGAATTTTTCGTTATGCCGGAAGGAGGAAGGGGGAGAGTGTGCGTAGATTACTGCATCCAGCACCATCTCATACTGGTAGTTAAGCACATGCAGCCATCAATTCCATTCTGCATCGTGACTGATAAGAGAGTTTGCGTTATATAATAGTGCCCGCTGCCGCAGTGTCACCCCCCTTCCCCCGCTCTCTGCTACTCTATACGTTCTCGCTCCACCACCCCTGTCTGTCTTACCGCTTTGGGACGTCGTGGAATTTCAGTGAGTGCAGTATAAAAAAGAGAGCGACGCCAAAAAGTTGACCTGTCGCATTCGTCATCAGCAACCGCAGCAGAAGCAGGTTGTTCTGGTGGGGTTTTTACGGTCAATGCTAGAGGACAAGAGACCTCCAAGACTCGATTTGTCTGGCACCAAGGAGTCTGTGGCCGTCGGCTGTGCGCCGCCGAGTGCCGAGGACGTCCTCGCCACGGGCCGCCGTATTGCCCGGTTACAGCGTAAGATCATTGAGATGGGCTCGCCGATGAGCGCCCGCAGCGCGCACTGGGGGCGGTCGCCCGCGTCAACGCCGCTGACAATCCCGGGAAGTATGAGTAGCACCACGGACAAGTCATGTGCGTCTGCCGGCGGCAGCGGCGGCAGCGGCAGCAGCAGCGGCAGCAGCAGCAGCAGCAGCACTTCAGCCGTCGCAGCTTCTTCTTCCAGTGTAGCCTCCGGCAGAGTGGGCAAGCAGCCACTGCCGCCGAAGCTGGACCTACCGCACCGCAAGCGCGTGCGGAGCGGCAGTGTGCCGAAGTCCGCGCAGCTGAAGTACGGCCAGTTCCGCCAGCCGGTGAGGTCTGCGCCGCTGGGCGGCCGGTTCTCGCCGATGGTGATGATGCCGGGACAGCAGATTTCCGTGCGTGCGGTGGCCAGCCCTCGTCAGGCTGACGTGTATGTTACGACGCCGTTTGTGCAACAGGCCGGGAACGATGCCGCGGGAAGCGACGCTGCCGACGACGACGAGAATGACCCTGAGTCGTGTGCCATCGAAGAAGGGGCACAGACACCACCGAAAAGGGTCGACGGCATCATCAAGCTGGGATCCAAGAACTACAATTACAAGGTGTTCATCAGCGACGACGACGAAAAGGACAAGGAGCACTTCCATGAGGTCATGGATGTGATATGGCGCAACTACACTAAAGACAGAGTTTAACACCCACGCACCGCGCACTATATATCTTAACCAATGTACGCACGACCCGACCCGACCCCGCTTTTTTTTTTTTTTTTTTTTTTTTTTTTTTTTTTTTTTAAACGGCTGAGAAAATCTGCTGCCGGAGACGTACCACACCGTCCCTACCTGCCAGAAATCAGCTGAAATCTCCCAGCCTCTGAAGAGGGCTCTGTTCTGAGGCAGAGATTTTTCACTTCTACTCGCCCCATCTTTTCTTTTTTTATAGACCATGCTGACACTGGGACTGCCCGTGAGAGCCGGCGCAAGGGCCATCCTCGGCACGCGGTCGTCGCGGCAGTGCATAGCAGATCAGTTTGTAAGATTCTTGGCCAGCACTCCGGCGCCGATCCAGCGGGTCTTCGACGACCAGTCCTACTGGAAGCGGTTTAACACTGGAGCTTCGAGGCCGGCCAACTCGGCCGCCGGTTCGCTCTTCGGATACCTGGGCCACAGCGAGAAGCCCGTCGGCCTTTTCGAGAACCCCTACTTGAATAAGCCAGCCGGACTCAAGAAGTTCAGCGAGGAGTCCCTCGACAAGGCTCGCAAGCTGACCGAGCGGATCATCCTCGACGAGTCCCCTGAAGGTCTCAAGACGACCGTCCGCAACCTCGACCGGCTCTCGGACATCCTGTGCCGGGTGATCGACTTGTGCGAGTTCATCCGCGTCGTTCATCCGGACCAGGCGTTCGTCAGGGCCGCCCAGGAGTGCCACGAGCAGATGTTCGAGTTCATGAACGTGCTCAACACCTCCGAGGAGCTCTTCAACAAGCTCGATAGAGTGCTCAAGGACCCTGCCGTGACTGCCGCAATGACCTCCGAGGAGATCGCCGTCGGCAAGCTCCTGTACAACGACTTCAAGCAGTCCGGTATTGACCTGGATGCCAAGACCAGACGCAACTTCGTCGAGCTTTCCCAGTACATGGCCAACACGGGCCAGATGTTTAACAACGGCGTCGCCGACATCGAAGTCGACTGCGCGCTGCTCCCGGAGAGTATCATCAACGAGGGGGACATCCCGAAGGAGCTCTTGCAGCACCTACACTCCGACGACAAGGGCAACGTTAAGGTTCCCATCTACGGCCGCACGCCCTATGAGATCCTGCGGTCCTGCCCCAACAGGGAGATCCGCGAGCGGGTCTGGATCGCGCTGCACAGCGTCCCCGCCCGGCAGATCGACCTGCTCACGAGACTGCTCCAGAGCAGAGGCATCCTGGCCCAGATGATGGGCAAGCGTAGCTACGCCGACTACCAGCTCGGCGAGAAGATGGCCAAGAACCCGGCCAACGTGATGATGTTCCTGCAGAACCTGCAGAAGGAGACCAAGAAGGCCGTCGCCGATGAGGTCGAGACCTTGTACAAAGAGTACGACGACAAGACGAGACCTGTCGGCAAGAGCCTCGCCGATTCTGTCCGGCCTTGGGACAGAGACTACCTGACGACCCGGCACATGATGCGCCAGAAGTCGTCGAACCTCGAAGACATCAGCGCCTACTTCTCTGTGGGCACCGTCGTGTCGGGACTCTCGAAGCTGTTCAAGTCGATCTACGGCATCGAGCTGAGACCGGTCCCGGTGCATGAGGGAGAGACCTGGTCGTCCGACGTGCGCAAGTTCGAAGTGGTCAGCGAGGATGAGGGCCTCATCGGCATCATCTACATGGACCTGTTCTACAGAGAGAACAAGACCCCTACGCCTGCACACTTCACTGTCTGCTGCTCGCGCAAGATTTACCCCGAGGAGCTCGACGAGAACGACCAGTTCAACCTGCGCCAGAAGACTTTCCAGACGACGAAGCACCAGGGCGAGATCTACCAGCTGCCCGTCATCTCGCTCGTGTGCAACTTCTACCCAGACTACTACTCTGCCTACGAGTCGCCGCCGACACTGCTGACGCTCAACCAGGTCGAGACGCTGTTCCACGAGATGGGCCACGCGATGCACTCGATGCTGGGCCGCACCAACATGCACAACGTCAGCGGCACGCGCTGTGTCACCGACTTTGTGGAGCTGCCGTCGATCCTGACCGAGCAGTTCGCCAAGGACCCTAGGGTTCTGCTCTCGTTTGCCAAGCACTACGATACGGGCAAGCCGCTGCCCGAGTCGCTGCTCAAGAAGCACCAGGCAGACAACAACTTTTTGAGCCAGTCGGAGACCTACGGCCAGATCAAGATGGCGCTGCTGGACCAGGTGCTGCACTCGGATGCAGTCTTCCAAAAGGACTTTGACGTGTCCAAGATCTACCACAAGCTCGAGAAGGACCTCGAGTTCTTCAACGACTCCGTCAGCGACTGGCCCGGCCGGTTTGGCCACCTGTTCTCCTACGGCTCCGTCTACTACTCGTACCTGCTGGACCGTGCCATTGCCGGCAAGATCTGGTCGCACCTGTTCGCCAAAGACCCGCTCGACCGCCGCAGCGGCGAGAAGTTCAAGAACGAGGTGCTCAAGTGGGGCGGCTGCAAGGACCCGTGGGAAATGGTTGCACAGGTCCTGGACAAGCCTGCTCTTGCCAAGGGTGACCTTGACGCCATGAAGTATATCGGTAAGGGCACTGCCATTTAGGCACTTCCACTGCCACTGCCACTGCCACTGCCACTCCCAATTCTATAAACTGCACTGTAAATACATCTAACCCAATCCCTCCAGCTTTCCCAACTTCCCAACTTGCACCCAACTTTCCCCCCTCTTTTGGAAGGTCTCGGAAAAAAAATAGTTGTTCTCGCTTTCAAGGGCAACTTAAACGAAGCGCTGTGGACGGAGCAACATGGGAGATATCACGATCACGATCAAGAGCGCCGGCGACAAGAAGCACCCGGTCACGATTGACACCGATGCGACCGTCGGCGAGCTCAAGAAGGTCCTCGAGGCCGAACTCGACGTCCCCGCAGAGAGACAGCGCCTTATCTATTCTGGTAAGGTGCTCAAGGACGGCGATACCGTTGGGTCCTACGGAATCAAGGACGGCCACGCGCTGCACATGGTGAAGGGCGCTGCCAAGGGCGGTGCCAGCGGTGCATCCAGCGGCGGCTCTTCCGGTGTGGCGGGCGCCGGATCGGCCGCCGCAGGGGTCGGCTCTGGAAGCGGGTCTGCGAGCGGAGCTGCTGGCGGCACTGCTGGCAGCAGCGGCGTGCCGTCGAACCTCTCGGCAGGCCAGAGCGCGTTCGATCCACTGGCCGGCCTGACGAGTGCACGGTACGCAGGATACAACATCCCGATGCCGTCGATGGAGCAGATGGGCTTCAACCCGGACGGCACCCCGAACGAGGAGATGCTCGAGCAGATGATGGACAACCCAATGTTCCAGGAGGGCATGCGCTCGATGCTCTCCGACCCGCAGATGGTCGACCGGATGATCGAGCAGTCGCCGCAGCTGCGCTCGATGGGCCCGATGGCCCGCGAGATGCTCCAAAGCGACTACATGAGAAACATGCTGACCAACCCGCAGGCTCTGCGCAGCATGATGCAGTTCCAGCGCATGATGAGCCAGGCGGAGGGCGGAGCTGCCGTCGGCGGGTTCCCTGCCCCAGGCGGTGCTTCCGCCACGGATTCTGCCGAGTCTGCTACCACAGGAGCCGCTGCTTCGGACAGCACCGGTGCTACTGCTGGCGCCCCTGGCGCCCCTGGCGCTCCTGGTGCTGCCCCAGTCAATCCGTTTGCTGCTCTCTTTGGTAACTCTGGCGCCGCCGGTCCCGCTGGCACTGCTGGTGCCGGCGCTGCCGCCAACCCATTCGCCAACCCGGCTCTCCTCAGCATGCTGGGCTCCATGGGCGCCGGCACGGGCGCTGCCGCCGCTCCACAGGACACTCGCCCGCCCGAGGAGGTCTTCCAGACGCAGCTGGGCCAGCTCAACGACATGGGCTTCTTTGACTTCGACCGCAACGTTGCTGCGCTGAGAAGAAGCGGTGGCTCTGTGGAGGGCGCCATCGAGATGCTCCTGAACGGCACTGTCTAATACTCTATACAATAATCTCTCCCCATAGTTTTTCACTTCCTCCTCCCCCCTCCATAGTTTGAGTGATCTCCTAGGTATGATCTTCTCCCCTAACAAAGGGTACTACCTTCCAAACAATAAGAGGGACTCGCCACATGAGGCCCTCCAGGTGTCGAAGGTCCTGATAACTGACGGGTTCGACCGGCTCAAATGGCACGAGGGTGACCTGTCGGACTACGGATACGACCCTGAGGTCCCCCTCTCTGACGAGAGTTTGACTACTCACACGAGTCTGTGGGGGGAGGATCTGGCCGAGCGGGACGAGGAGAGCGATCAGGAGGGCGATCAGGAGGGCGATCAGGAGGGCGATCAGGAGAGCGATTGTGCCAGGAGTGGCAAAAAAGGCGGTCGCAAGAGGGCCAAAGGTAAGGGTAAAGGTAAGGGGAAAGTGTCTAAGCGGGCCGCCAGAGAGGCCCGCCGGGCTGCCAAGCGAGGAGAGATGAAGCGGCGCGGACAGATCACAGAGGAGGAGATCCACTCGATCCCATCAGCGGGGTCGAAAGTCGCCAAGCTGCGCGAGCTGTTTGACTCCGCGACACGGCACTCCGAGGACAACGACGGTCGCGTGCTCAAGTTCGAAGACATCGTGCTGATGAAGCCGGACCTCGAGACGCTGCTGGATGACGAGTGGCTCAACGACAGCATCATCGGGTTCATCTACCAGTACCTGACGCAGGCGCAGGTTATACCGACGCTGACCCGCCGCATCAAGTACGCCGGCGAGGACAAGATTAACAACTCGGTCGTGCTGATGCTGCCGACTTTCTCGTTCCTGCTCAACAACTACAGAGACACCGAGTCGCTCAAGGAGGTGCTGCCGAATCTCGACACTGCCGCGTACATCTTCATGCCTGTCAATGACAACACCGACTTCGACGTCGCCGAGGGTGGCTCGCACTGGTCGCTCGTCGTGTGCGCCCCAAAGGAGGGCCGGGCCTACGTGTACGACTCAATGTTCGAGGCCAACGACACCGAGTCGAAGCGTCTTATTAGCAACGTCGAGACGCTGCTCGACTGCCACTTCGAGCCCATCGTCGACCGCCAGACGCCGCAGCAGATCAATGGCTCCGACTGTGGCATCCTCACTGCAGCAATTACAGCGCTGCTGCTGGACCGGATACTGAACGTGCCCGATAACACGGCAATTAACATGAGCCTCAAAAACATCGCATTGAGCGCCATAGACGCCCGCACTTTCGTCATGGGCACTATCGCAAACTTGGCCGCACGCCAAGACTTTTAGATCTAGATCCACTCTTTCCTATTTCGAATGTACCATCTGCCACCAATTGAGCCCAGTTTCCTCGGCCCAGTTTCCTCGGCCCAGTTTCCTCCTCTCTTTTCCGGCCGAAAATCTCCGGCGGGAAGTTTTATGCGCTTATTAACCGCGCATTTACTGTGTGTGTGTTTTTTTTGGCTTGATTCTTCCTCTCTGCCTATATTTTTCAGTCCCGAGGACACCGGCATCTCCCTTGCTAATGGTCAATAGCAACGTGCCCGTCGGGTATACGACGCCGCCGTTCCCCTCGTTGCACCTCCCCTCGGGTGCCTCACAGTTCCGGTACAACGCCTCGTACCTCTACCACACGAAGGATACCTGGCGATTCACCGTGTACTGGTGCATGATCATGATGGTCGGGTTCTACACGGCTGCCGCGCTGATTGCCTCTCTGACGCACGCGAGGGGCCACCACATCGACGACAAGGTGCGGCAGCGCTCGCGCTGGATGGTGCTCGTGTTCTTCGGCACCTACGCTCTATTGGGTGCCTTTGAAGGCTTCGTTTCAGGGTCCCTCTTGGGGCTGCTCGTCTCCGCCATATACAACAGCGCGCAGCTCAAGATGTCCACGTGGCTGCCGTTCACCTTCTCGCTGCTCGTCGTCCTATTTAACATCATCTCCTCGTACTCGCTAACGAGCACGGTGATGTAATCCGTTTTTGCAGGTACTTCCGGATATTCCGATTTTCTACTGCTCTTTTTGTCTCCAAGCGGAGTTTTCCTTCCAACCCACAGAGGGAGAGGCCACAGTGTGGACTGTGGATATTCCCTAAACGCATTACCTTGTCAGTTATATACGAATCCCGTGGTACGTCGTACTGCGCGCTGATGCTACGTCTCCCGCCGGGAGCGGCCAAAACTCGCTAGCCGTGCTCAGCTTTTAGTCGCGGAATAAAAATTCCTATCCACTCCTGCATCAAATGTGATGCATGAATTGCCTAATTCGGAATGCGCCACACTATTTTAACCCAAATGCCCGACGCCTCGCAAGGATCGTACGTCAATTCTCTCAAGCAGT